>JAATLQ010011163.1:0-45991 GCA_013421005.1 Heliconius erato x Heliconius himera
GTTGAAATTAAAAAATATTTAAAAAAATGTTATTCAACAGTTTTGACTTAAAAAAAAATTTTGTGTGTTATAAGTAAATGTATATTTTGCAAAGGTAAGTTATTTTTTATATTACATAAGTAAACATATTAGAAAATCATACTTTTATGTGTGTTCCACATACGGTACGTTGAGCTTCAGTGTGCGTTTTCTTTTATACGTACTTACGATAACTTTCCTTATAAATATTATGTTTTTTTAGTTAATGGCGCGAAGAAGATTGCATGACTAAAATATTAAGGGTTTCTTAGCCATTCCTTCTGGGTTTGAGGTTGGACAAGATTTTTGTGATGCTGAATGTGATGATGACATCGAAAGATTACCCAAAACCTCCAAAGTGTTCTCCCGTCAACGATCTCGATGATTTTTTTTTAGAAATATCAGACCCTCAGCCCAGTACATCAGAGACAACTACAGGTATTATTACTCAATCTCGGGCACCTAGACGATCATCGACTATGAGTAGCACAATTGGTCTAGAATGAATCTAGAATCCCTGGCTCTGTAACTATAACCTAAAGAAAAAAAAGAAGTTTTATGTGGAAGATTTATCTGATAAGGTTGGAAATAAAAGACAGAAACCAAATATATCAATCCTACCTCCTCGTGATATCAGACTTGATGGGTTTGAGTATTTTCCTGTATGGAGTCAAAAAAGACAACGGTGCAAATATCCTGGATGCAAAAAGAGACAGAAGATACGAAATACGAAGATATGAAGATACGAGAGACGAGATTGATGTGGAAAGGCGTATTGCTGCCGGTGACAAGGTTAGCTTCATTGATGAGACGGCGAAACGTCAGCACAGCTGCGCGATTGGCCGTACACAATGCAGTGTTGGTACCGACTCTGTTATACGGCAGCGAAACGTGGGTATTACAGAAGAAGATTGAAGGAAAGATAAATGCCGTGGAGATGCGATATCTACGCAGAATATGCGAAGTCAGCTTATTGGTCAATCCGCGATGAAGAGATACACCGAAATAGCAGGTTCTAGCGAAGATTTCACGTCAAGAATGAAGAAGAACGTGCTCAGCTGGTTTAGGCACGTCGAACGAATGAGTGATGAAAGAATATAGGTAAAAAAGATTTATGATGGAAAAGTGAGTAGTAAGAGAGGTAGGGGGAGACCTCGGTTGACCTTCGAAAACACAATATCAAAGATACTGAAGGAAGGTCACGTAAAAAGCATGAGACCCTCGGAATGCATGTATGAAGAGGTTGATGACAGTGGACGAGGCGAAAGAGGTATGTAGAGACCGTAGAGTTTGGCGCTCTGTTCTCTCTGACTACCCCGCTAGGAATAAAGCGTGAAGCTAAGTTAAGTACATAAGAAACTATTTCCAAGGCGATTCAATATGTACTAGTTCAATACCAAAAAAATATAGTAAAAGCTCAGTGTTCCATATGTGGAACGGAAATAAAAAGTTATTTTTTCAGTAAAATATGGTTTTATTTTTATTTTTATAAGTTTTCCCTATCTTCTGATTACTAATTGTAACCTATATATTTTTTTCACGCACGAAAAAAAAATTGAGCCTTGTAGGGTTAAAACAATCTATTTACAAAATAATATAGCTGCGAGTGTAATAATAAATCACTTTCAATATTAGAGGCCGTCGTGGTACAGTGGCATTAGCATACAACTGTAACCCGACGGTTCGATCCCCGCTCGGGGGAATGTTTTAATTTATTAATATATTCATTTCTTCGCTCTGGTACTAATTCAAAAGCGCGGAGCAGAGTTTCGCCACTCAACTCTCAATGCCTCAAAAATCCACCGGAAAATGGGAAACAGAGTATCTTAATACTAGGTTCCCTCAGCCTACCCTGCTATATGCGTGATGCAGCGTGAAGCAAATATATTTTGTTTACAATATAAGCTGTTAGCATAATAATAAATCAATTTCAATATAAACATGACCAGCCCCATATTTGTGACATATCCGTGCTGTATTTGTATGTCCCCATACAAAAAGACCAGGTGTTCAATAGATATAATACGAGAGGACGTCCAACTATGATACAATGTTCACATATAAAAAAAATTGTGCTTAGAATTCTAAACACGTGTTTTAGATTGTTAAATTAACATAACAAATATTTATATTTGTAATTAAATTATAAAAGGGTATCGTGGCTCAAATGGATAGGATTGTAAGCACAATGGTTTTGGGTTCAAGTGAAAATATTAAATATTTCATTTTCTCTAGTAACAATCGAATGCATTACCTTTCGCGTGTACAGTCGCACACTTGTGCTCCTGCACCACGATTGGCCTTAATTACAATATATTACAATATACATCTAAGGAATGAAAATCAGTCAATATGGACATCCTACACAAAAAGATTTGCTTGTCTGTCTAATGACAAGCGATTTTCTTGCAAAGCAGGGAAGGCAAAGGGGACGTAGAAATAAGACACTGCGTTTTCGATTTCCCGCAATTTCGAATTTTCGGGACATTGTAAGTTAAGTGGAGGAACTTAACGCTACACTTCGTCTACATGAGCGCGGAAACAAAAAAAAGAAAAAATAATGATTCCCCTGAGAAGGAATCGAACTCACAGTCATACCGTTTACAGCTACACATTGTCTCACTGCATTACAGTAGTAGTAGTAGTAGTAGTCTTTCTAATAATACCGTACAATATAGAACATAGTTCCACAACCATATTTCTGGAGGTCTAATTATAAATGGGTCAGTTAAATGAGTACTAATATAAAATAGAATTTATATACAAATAAAGGCAGAATGTGCCGTTGTTATATAAAGTGCCACTTATCTAAATTAAAATATATGCTTTTTAAACTTTAGATATTTTTGTCATTAGTTTATGATATTTCTTTTTGTATTTTTTTTCTACTGCATCTTGGGGAACGGTAGAAGGTATTATCTACATGGTTAATGTAAATATATGTTATTCCTTTTTACGTTTAATTTATTGTTAATATTGCAATTGCAAAATTTGTGAAACATATTTAATAAATAATCTAATAATGAATGATAATAGCTAAATTATTTTAATATATAAAGAATAAATAATTAAAATATTGTTTCTGTGTTTTCCACCGTGTTCGCTTAGGTGGCCATTTTGGGTTAACAACAATATTGATTATATGTAATTTCATTGTCATCAAAACTGAAATTGTAATACGAAATCGAATATTGGAAAGTGAGAAGTGGGTCAAAATGAGCTTGTGAAAACCGTCATTTCAATATCAAGTCTCTAATTTCCTTATAGCTTAAGCCAAAAGTAATCGTTCTGTGAATATTCTATATCTTCAAGTAAATATAAAACTACGTTTCGTAGTCTTAATGCAACCGAAGGAGCTTATCCAAATAGAAACTTGTATATAAATACGGTTGACATATGTCAACTTAGTCTGGCCATAAATCTCTGCTCTGACTTACAGATAAAAATAAACAAAATATTACTTTTGAATTTGGAATCTGTTACTTTTATACGATTATTTATTGTGTTTTCTTAGTTTGGCGCCAATATATTGTAAGATATTTTGTGATATTAAAACGGAGTGGAGTGATAAAGAGAAACGAATTGATATGATTGCATAAAGTAGATATGGAGTAAAATCTAATTTTTAAATTCTTCATACACTTGGTCAATTGTTTGTGTAGCAAGACTCAACGCCGTCGAAATCCTTGATCCACCCAATACTGGTTAGAAATGAATGTTCTGGACTTCATTAGAGCTGAAGACTGGCCATCATCGTCATCCAGTCCTGATCTGAATCCACTGGATTATGATTTACGATCAGTATTAAACAGTAGCGCTTGCTCTTGTGGAGAACGAAGAGTTTTAATACTAAGTTCTTCCTGCCTGCTCTACAATATACTAGTAGTGCAATATGATGATACAGCGTTCGTTCAGCTGTATTCACAGCTGAAAATTAAACTATACAGTTGAAAATTAAATTATACAGCTGAAATCTAAATTATGTTTCTGCCATCCTACATCCTTCGAATTTCTTGTTAAAAACGAATGTCAAATGGTTATGTTATATGGAGCATCTCTAGATATAAAGACAGTTCTTCCGTGTAAAGTTATGATAAAAATTATTTAAAAATCAAATAAAATCATGAGGCTGGTCGTGGCGCAGCGGCCCGAGGTGTGACTGTAAAACCGACTGGTTGTAGGTTCGATCCCCACTCGAGGAGATGAAATATTTACTTAAATTTATATTTTCATTTCTTCGCTCTGGTGTCGAGGTTAAGCGCGGCGTTGAGTTCTGTCACTCAACACGCAATGCCTCCAGAATTCGGCAGTAAGTGGGGAACGGAATGTATTAATACTAGGTTCCCTCTGCCTACCCTGCTGTGTGCGGGATACAGCGTGAAGCTGATTTAAAAATTATTTAATTTACCTTAATCAGAAATATGCGTTTAATTAAAATAAAATATTGTTTTATATTTCGATGATGAGATAATTAAAGTGTTTGGTGTGGACGTGATATGGGAAATGAAAATTTAATTTCGGGAAAATTTTGAGTGAAATTTTTGCCTTTAATTATATAATTACCGTTTTTCTTTTATCTCGATGATTTTTGGTGTTCATGTTGTTACTTTGAACGATGAGGTCATAAGTTCAATTTTGTTGAGTTTTGAGAATTAATGTTACTGGGAAAAAATGTTTACTTTTTTAGGTTTACGCTGTATCCTGTACAGCAAGGTGGGCAGAGGAAACTTGGGGACCTAGTGTTAATGCACTTCGTTCCCCATTAAGACATTTTCGTTTCCCAATTTCAGAATTATTAATGCATTGTGTGTTGAGTAGCGAAACTCAAAGCCGCACTATGACACCTGTTACCAGAGCTAGGAAATGGAAATATTAAAAGTATTTTTTTTTAAATATATACTAATATATCTTAAAATTGTTACGCATTTTCCCATAGAATAGGAAGAAACCTAGCGTTAAGACTCTATCAGTCTATCTATATTCTAGAAGAAAAGGACTTGAACCGACGTTTCAACGTTCGGACGTTTACTGTTAAACGTTATTATTTCGACTTTCGATTTCGAGTTTAATATTTATTTTTGTTTTGAATTTCAGCAATCAAATCCTATTGAGAATACAGTTTTCAGAGAAAGAGTATATCAATATTATATGTGTAGTATATAAGACAATATGAAATTCAAGCAAATCCCACAACGCCTCCAATCTTGTTACTCGGGAATTATTTATAACAGATTATTAAAATGATGTAGAAATATGCAAATAAAAAATGTCGGTATTTTTGAGAAAATGTCATATTATAAATCTGAGCTTTTAAATAATTTGAAAAAAGAAACTGCTAAGCATCCCATCACAGCATAGATTCACTGAACTCCCACATCCTCTTTAACTTTTTAGCTGTTCCTACTGCCTATTCCAAGATAAAACTAGACTTTTAGGTGGTTTTATCACACTTTACTAAATTACTTTGATCTGGGAGTGATATTCGGAACTAATCAATATTTTGCTGGACAATGCTGGAGACCAAACGTGATATAATTAAGTTAAGACACTCCGTTTCCCACTTTCCATCGGATTTTTGAGGCATTGCGCGTTGAGTGGAGGAACTCAACGCGCTTTTACGTCGGTACTAGAGCTAAAGAAAATCGGATAAAAGAAATAAAAATATGAATAAATAATAATTCATTCTAAGTTAGAGTGGGATTATGAGTGAGTGTGAGATAGTTGAGAGAATCGAATCTACAACCCAACGTCATACTACGTACTGTACTTGTTATGCAGGGGGCGCAACGACGGCCTCAAAATTATTAAGTAAATTTATATGTAAATAAAATAACTAAAATAATTGAAGCCATTTCTAAAGAGATAATTCATTCAAAGGTAAATTAATATTATAGAGATGAATTTAAGCAGAGGGAATTCTAAGTACATGATCCTTTATAAATATTAATATAGTAAAGTTTAGATGATTGCGAAAGCTGTTTAAGTGAAGGCACTTTTAGTGGGGATAATATAAAAAAAAATGTTTAAATTTATTATGTTATAAATATTTTTTTATTAATGTAATGCATTAAAATTATTCCAGTCAGCCAATCGTGGCGCAGTAGCACAAAGTGTGATTGTAAAACCGATTGGTTGTGGGTTCGATTTCCACTCGAGGAGATGAAATATTTACTTAAATTTATATTTCCATTTCTTCGCTCTGGTGTCGAGGACGAACGCGGCGTTGAGTTCTGCCACTCAACACGCAATGCCTTCAGATTCGGCAGAAAGTGGGGAACAGATTGTCATAACACTAGGTTTCCCCTGCCTACCCTACAGTATGCGGGATACAGCGTGAAGAAAAAAAATAAAGTTATTGCTTTTTTTCAGCTTGATGCTGTATTATATATAGAAGAGTAGACAGAGGACTACTAATACTTGCTTTCCTCTGCCTATTCTGCGTCCACTGTTTCCCCACCTTTCCTCTTAATTTTAGATACATTGTGTGTTGAATGGCGGTTGATGTGTGCAACGAAATGAAAATAATTCATTGCTTCAACGGTCGCGCTAACAGTTATACGCTAATCCATTGTTCCACGACGGCTTCATAAAAAAAATCGAATTATTATTTTTTTTCAGCTTCTTACTTTATATGACAGCAGCAGCAGGTTAGACAAACAGAACCTAGTGTTAGGATATTCCACACTAAATCCCAATTACCAAATTTAAATAGAAGCGGTATGTATAAGATAGCGTCATTTTAACATTAACAAATTTTAACATTTACAAATTTCGTATTTTTTTAATTAACTGTAAAGTAATTTGAACGGAGTGTGGATATTAGGTACCCGGTTCCCTCTTCCTCCGACCCTTAAATGTGCGGTATATAGCGTATACAAGATAAATAATATATAAATATAAAAAAAATCGAACTAGTAGTTCCTTAGATGTTCAACCTAAAAGATAGGCAACAAAAGCCGAGAATTCATTATTCATTTATCAAACCAAACCAATTTCTTTGTGTGAAATGTAAGTATCGTATAATGATTAACAAAAGAAAACTAAAATTAACTCGATGTTTTTACAGTATTTCGTATATTTATAAATATAGAAATAAACAAGATTTACGAGAGTAAAAGACGCTTTTCGATGGTAAAATGTAAAATCGGTCCATCATCTCGTTTTTCGCTCCGTAACTTTTTCCTATGAAACTTGACATCTATAATGTAGCATCTGGTTATTATCATTTAAGGCTCGGTCGTTGGGAAGTACTTCTTTAACCATACGCTATTATTTTTACGACCACATAATAATAAAAGTGCTTAAAGTGTATTTAAGCGGTCCTTTTCAGCCATTATCACTTTTCGTATTCTGAAATGCTGGATACTAGCCTATTATTAATATTTATAAAAAAGTTTGAAGCACTAACAATGTTTCTAAGTAAGTTTTTATGCTATTGTAGAGACACTCTTTTCGTCCATTTTAATATAAAATTTCTCATTTTTTTAATATAAATGTCCATTTTACTAGCATTATGCGGTAGGCGGTGGAACCCAACGCCGCTCTTCATCTTCTCTGATTATAGAAATCGAAATATGGGGAGGTTAGGCCGTGTACTGTGGACACTATTATATTTTTCCACGACTATAATATGTTATTGTTAAATATATTTACACATATATTTACACCCACCGTGGCGCAGGGACGTAGGGGCACAAGAGTACAACTGTAAGCGGTACTGGGTTTGATTTCCATTCACGAAAAAAAATCTAATTCAAATTCAAAATCTTTTTTATTTAAAAATACTTGTAAAAATATTTTTAAATATAGATATTTTCATTTCTTCGCTGTGGTAATAAACTTTTTTGATATTCGCCACTCATGAAACAATGTCTCAAAAAATAGGATGTGCGTGGGGATCGGAGTGTCTTAGCACTAAGTTCCCTTTGCCTACCCTGCTATACCCGTTATACAACGTGAAGTTAGGAAAAAAAAGCAAAAAAAGATATCTAAAATTCACAGTGACACGGCTAAAGTATAAAAAAGAAACTTTTGATAAATAGCTTTTCACGTTTATCCCGCCACTGTTCCACTTTCCGTCAGCCAGTACTTTAGATGGGCCTGTTTTCTTTGCCTCATAGATAGGCATCCTCATTTTCTTCTCTTTTTTTACATTCATATAAAATTTCGTTTGAGATGTTAAGTAGATTTTTAATTTCTTTTGAGAGGCGGAACTCAACGCCGCGCTTAGTCTTACCAGAGCAAGGAAATGGAAATAATTTAAAGATTATCGAATCCACGACCGTTGCATCAGACGCCGCTACGATGATCTCAGCTAAGTATTAATATTTCCTTTTATTAACGGATATTCGAAGATTTAAAAAGTGAAGTGATTTTTCGCTACATATTTTTTGTTACTCTTAAAATAATAAAAAAATTAAAACTTCCATATCCTTTTATAAAAAGGAATATAAAGTTAACGCAACGGTTAAGGTGAAGGGTGAGTGTTCGATTTCCACTCGGGGGAATGAAATATTTAATATTTTCACGATACAGCATAAGGCCAAAAAAATATACCTATATATATTTTGAGCACTATCCAGATAACTCTATAAGCACTTAAAAAATCTGTAGTTTGGACATAATATTTTTAATGTTATTTAATATTTAATAAAAATCGGGTTCTGTATTGCAGGTATCGTATTTTGAATACTATGAATAATAAAATTAAAAGATGTTTGCTTATTCGTAATATATAATAATATGTGGTAAGATAAAAAAGAAAAGTATATAAAATATAAAATAAATATTATAAAATTATTGCTAGTACAAAAAATGCTTAGCATATAATAGTTTCAAAAAGCTTTCTAAGCAAATAGTACCAAAAGTATTAATATAAAAATAGAGAAAACTGTAATAATATAACATTAATAAAGACATTACATCAGAAAGTATCAGAAAAGTAAGATAAAGGCTATCTGAAATTGGCCAACCCGCAGTAAAATATGTTCATCGTCCTATCAATTGAAGCTCACCTGACTTTTTGGCACTGTTCCCCTTCCCACCGTTTTTATTTCGCCGCGGGTAAAGATTTATTTTGCTCTGGCCACACCCCATCACAGCTTATTCCATTACACTTGTATATCAAACACTTATACACTTGTTACGATTCATTATACACTTTTTACGGTAAATATACACTTTTTACGGTAAATTTACACTTTTTCCACTTGCATTTATTTTCTGCGCTTCTGAATTTTAAGCATTTTTTAATATTTATTATTTTTTATTTTAGTATCCCTTTTTTAGTTTAAGCGTAGATTTTGCGTAGTTTCTTTCCTGCAAAGAAAATTTTGTATTAGAATTTGGGGGAAGAAATAAGGCAGGTATGGTTTGATTCATTGCTGGGTTTATAATGAATGAATTGTATACTTTATGATTTATTTATTTGGGTTTTAATGTTTATAAATAAAATATGTACATAAACATTAATAATATTAATAATTGTTTTGTTTTTATTAACAATATTTATCGACATCTCGGTACAATAAGTTTTTTAAAAACTATCTTTAAACATTTTTTAATATCCTTCTAATATATTCAGTAAGTAAAGTAAGTAAAGTAATTAAAGAAAATTTATTAGTAAATATATAAGGAAAATTGTATTTTATATTATATTATAAAAAAAATATAAAATAAGGAAAAATTAATCATTTATAAAATTTTTGATGTTTACGTTTTATAACTTTGTTACGGAGATGTCAATATAATCTTAAGTTGAGGTAGTAAGTGTAGTCGTAAATTGAGTCATAAAATAATATAATAAAATAAAAACTATTATTGTAATAAAAGTAATATTGGGTTCCAATGGCATAATGTAAAGGAACATGCTGTATAATATGACATATATGTATGTACTTGTGTAGTACTTAGAGAAGCCAGGCAGATGACTTCGGAGTATATAGCAACTTCTTGATGGGAAATAAAAAAATGTATGGTACTAAACTTTAATTGAATCCATTCAGCATCCGGAAAGTTGGAAGTCTCATAAATAGTACTATAAAATCATCTCAATTAGGCCTATTGTTAAATATACGTTGAAGAACTTTTTGTATTAAGCTTTAACAATTTTTTATTTTTTCTTATATTATCGTTCAAATCAAACTTTTTCTGGAGTGAGCCAAATATTATTAACGTTGAATCCTTTTAAATTGTTTCGGTTGTTTTATAAAGAAATGATAGCTTTCTTTTTTTTGTCCTGCATATGGTAGCGTAGGCAGAGAGAAAGAGACGTATTGCGTCAATACACTCCATTCTCCACTCTCCGAACGAAATCGAGATATTTGTGTTAAGTCGCATTTTGTCTCGTTAGAGCGGAGAAATTAACAATTAATTCCGTCGAGTGCGAATCAAACCCACAACCATGTTTATAGTCACACGCCGTTTTACCGCTTCACCATGACTTCAATAAGTAGTTATTGACTACTGTACATACTACTTATTAGAAAACCTATAAAAAATTTAGCGGGATTTGAACTCGCGCCTCTTTGGAAACCGTCCAAACGTTCTGATCAACAAAGCCATAAGTTCTTATCAAGCTACGTCGAAATTCTTATACGCTTGTTACAACTCATTTATGTTGATAGCATCTCTGTAGGGAGATTTTTACAAATTTCCGCTTTCCGCCGAAACTTTTGTTAATAGGTATATTATTTATACACTTAAATAATGTTCTATATTTTTTTTATCTTCTCGCAACTTCTGCGTTATTGTATGCGTAAATAAGACACAATAACGCTTTCCATCCATTTTTGAGGCCGGTCGTGGCGCAGAGGCACAAAGTGTGACTGTAAACTCGTCTGGTTGTGGGTTCGATCCCCGCTGGAGGAAGTGAAATATTTATTTACATTTATATTTTCATTTCTTCGCTCTGGTGTCCCTCTGTTCCGCCACTCAGCACGCAATGGCTCCAGAATTCGGTGGAAAGTGGGGAATGGAGTGTCTTAACACTAGGTTCCCCCTGCCTACCCTGCTGTGTGCGGGATACAGCGTGAAGCTGATCCATTTTGGAACAGATTTCTCACAGGTCGTCAGAAGCAGTTCATGTATTAACGGCAAAACTTCTCACAACAGAAGACTCAACATGTGATAAGAAGACGAACACCGAAAATGAGCTAAAACAGATCCCTATTGGGATATCATTCAGCCTTTCCATAATACTTTGCAGGAAAATTTTTACAGCATAATAAATCACAAAAGTAAAGAACAAAGAAAGCCACAGACGATAAAAATCCTTGGAGCAATGAAAGTAAGACTTATAAAAAATATTAAAATAACTAAGAAATTAATATTAAAATATATACTTTTAACATTTTTGAAATGTTAATCCACACTTAGGAATGAAACGTTTTCTAAATAAGCAAAATATACATTTTCTAAACGATCCACTGTATGCAATTTTGGATTTTAATGTTTTACATGGTTCACTATAATTATTTGGTAAGCCCTTTTTAGGCACATTTCCCATTTTAGATTAGTAAAAGTATATAATAATATATATTTTTTAACCGAGTGCAGCGAAGCCCGAAAAGGGAAGTTTTTAAAGTGTATGTATGGCTGTTATTTGTTCCCTTATAACTATTAAACATGGGAACACATTATAATAAATGATACGTCGTTGGATTTGTCTTGATAGTGCGAGTGTTACTGGATATATGGATTTAGTTTATGCAGTCGATTTTTTAAATTTTGTTAGTAATTCACTTCACTCAAAAAAAACGTATATTAACATCTAAATAATAAGCTACCTCCAGTCACCTTAAAGTGCACAAACAAAAGACCCTTAAAAAAGACAAAAGCAAGATGCTTTAAAGTAAAAAACACAATAACCCTTTGATTGCACACGTCTATGACAGAATTGTTCGTGTTTGATACCAGCTAATATGAAACAGTGGAGGCGAAGTAAGGGGTTGTAAGTGTTATTATGTGAAGAGTGAATTTACTTGCCAATTCATTTTTTATTTATTTTTTTTGTAGAGGGAGAGTGTGTATTAAGATTTGTGTGTTGTAAATGTTGTTTTAATTATTATTTTTTATTTTACCACATTTTTTTTACACACACAGGACACGCAGAGGGAACCTGAGGGCCTAATGTTATGACACTCCGTCATCCATTTAGATAATTCCGCAAATATTTCATCTTCTCTATTGGACATTGAACCCACAGCCGCCGCGTTTACTTTATTTAATATTTCCATTTCGTTGCTCTGGTAAAGCGACATAGTGTGGCGTTGAGTGCCACTGAACACGTAATACATTCCGAATTCTTCGGAAAGTGGGAAACGGAAGTGTCTTAATCCAAATACAGTGTCCTAACATTAGGTTCCTTCTGCCTACCCCGCCGTGTGCGGGATACTAAAAATATATACACACTATAACCATATAAATTACAGTTATGCCATAACAAACATCTCTGAGGCCAAGAGCAAATTAAATATTTACATTAAATATCTTTTATCCAGCAGTTGACAAAAAACAGAAAATATCTTTATTTCAAACAATTCACCTACAATTAATTCTATAACAGATTCTATATAACAAATAAACGATCTCTCTTCTCTCCATCTTGAAACCTCAATATGTGTTAGTAACATGCATCAAATTGAATACATTGTGTAATTTCATTGATAACATACTCGAGCTAAACCAATAATGCTTGCACGGTGCTATTCGACAGTTTGGAATATTTTCCATATTTTCTACCATATCTCTATATATTATGCGTTCTACATTACAAGGATGTAGGATTGTTTTGGCGGAATTTAACTCCGCATTTTATATTATCAATACGAAAACGTTTATGAGTAACTTAGCATTTCATGGTTTGTATCGTGTCAGAAGGTGAGGTGACTTGTGATTCAAGTGTAGGTTCCCTGTAAGCGTGAGTTAACGCTCGCTTTCATTGTCCGAGCTCTTTATCTCTAGCGACTAATTTCACCTTCGAAGTATATTCTAGAAATTAATTGATGATAGCAAATAAACACAAAAATTAAATATTTCCATACAAAATACAGAGTGTTTTTGTTATCACCACTTTAAATGAACCTACTCTATAAAAACCTAATACAATTAAAACAATCTTTTGTTTTAATTGTATTAGGTTTTTATAGAGTATTTATTTTACAAAAAATGTAGGTTTTTATTTTACAAAAAATGAAAAAGTTTTTTTTACAAACAAAATAATAAATAAAATTATCGTTGTAAAATAAAACGCCATTTGTCAAAAATGACGCACACAGACATTAACCTATCAAAGCGATAACGCCGCACACGCCTCATTCAAGAAATCGAGTCGTAGGTAATGGCGGCGATGTTTAATGCGTAAAATAGAACGAGAGATATCTCTTTCTCATTCTAATATCTCTCGTCTAGTTTTTTGAGAATGAAAAGTTGCAGATCGGCAGCAGAGGTAGCTGCGTCACATGAAATACAGGTATGGATAAACATCGTGAAAAGAAAAATAAATCCTACGTCTAAAATGTTGTAGGTATCTTGATACATTTTTTTTTTGAAATATTTTACCCTATATGCTACTCCCGTAAAAGGAGCGCAGACGCTTCCAACCTGTATATAAATTGGTAGATTAGATTTTATAAACTACTTGTACATTCTGATAAATGCAAATTATTTATATTATTTCCATATATTTAAATTATTTCCATTTGACGTTGTTAGGTGGCGTTAACTTTCGCCACTCAACACGCTATATCTCGAAATCGGGCTAAAGTAGGAAACGAAGTATCTTAACATTAGGTTTCCTCTGGCAAGAAGCTGCTTTTGCAACATAGTGACAAATCCCTACACTATTTTCTCCGTAAGCTAAGAAACACTCAATCTCACTTTAAACTAACCGATAAATAAAAAAGCTTTTACGAATTCTACATATTTAAACATATATTCAAATTTCAAATTATTCAATGCATAATATTTGAATATACATTTGTTTCTACTATGTATAAACAAACCGTCTGTTTACATATGAAAACGATATATTCGCATAAAGTAAGTGATTTTGTTGAAAGGTTTAATTTCTAAAACATCAATAACACACATAGATATGTCAGTTCAAAGGTAACTAAAGGTATTGTTAACATTGAACCATTGGGAACCATTGATAGCTGCCAAATAAAAAACAGTGATACGAAGTTATTTCACTACTGAAATTTACCACCTGTGTTGTTCGTGTATTTTAGATTGTACTATATATTCGTTGGTGGATTAGTTTTAGTCTGTAATTTCGTTTGTGTGGATTATAAAATTAATACTATTACTGTTTCTGTATCAAATTTGGAAAATCCTTTCTTTATGATCGTCTACTCAGCTTCACGCTGTAACCCGTACATATCACTGTAGGCAGGTGGATTTTGGGATCGTAGTGTTAAGACAATCCGTTCCCATTAAAACACTTCCGTTCTCCATTTTCAGCAAAATTATTGAGGCATTGCATGTTGGCGGAACTCAACGCCTTTACCAGAATGAGAAAATGACAATTTTAAATATTTCATTTCTTTGAGTACGAATTGAACGCAGAACCTGTAGCGTTTACTGGCCTCAATTTTATCAAAATATATATAAATAAATTTTATATAGAATTAATTGTTTCATGTAGTAGTATAAATTAAGTTATTTTATCAAATTTGAAGCTGCACTTCTAAAGTTAAGAAATAATTAATTAAAATCCATTTACCACTGCATCACGGCGTTGTTTAAAAATCACGCATAGTTCTATAAATCTATTTATAATCAAATAACAAAGAACACAAAGAACGTTTCCGCCACTGTTACTAGGAAACACAATCAAATTAAAAACAAAAACTAACAGATTTTAACCAGACGTTTAGGTTGATCGCCTTTGTGATCTACCGTACTATATGCAAGTATATTGAGGTGGTTTTACGATATAAAAAAGCCGATCAAGTGCGAGTCGGATTCAACGATTCAGGTTCCGTATAAATTTCGTGATTAAAGGAAAGTATAAGCTTTAAAAGTTGACAAACTTAAAATAGGATAGAATAGAATATACTTTATTGCACACAGAAAAATAAAAGAAATACGAAATACAGATAACAATATATGTTTATAAAATGTATGCAAAGGCGGCCTTATTGCTTCAAGCAATCTCTTACAGGAACTTATGTATATTTAGTACTGTAAGATTTTTAGTTTTCTCTTTGTGATTACGCAGCGAATTTCATAGAAAATGTGTGCAAAAATGGTGCATAAACGCTCGTATCATTTGAATACGTAGACTTAGAAATTTATTTTTTTCGGTGTTCCAAGAAACTGTAGAACTGGATATCTCACATTAATTCCTGATTGATACATCCGAGTAATTTTCTGAAAAATAGTCTTGACAAGCAATGACAGACATGTCGGTTCCCTTTTTAGTCTTTTGAGGTTCTGAACTGTAAAGTCTGGCTTAAAAAAATATGAACACCCCAAAAACGATGGTAGTAAGTTCATATTATAGAAGCTTAATTCGATTTTATTTGGCATCATATACTCCTACCAAATTATATTATTAAATAAAATCAGCTTCACGCTGTATCCCGCACACTGCAGGGTAGGCAGAGGGAACCCAGTGTGTTAAGACACTCCGTTCCCCACTTTCTGCCGAATTCTGGAGGCATTGCGTGTTGAGTGGTAGAATTCAACGCCGCGCTTAACCCCGATACTAGAGCGAAGAAATGGAAATATAAATTTAAGTAAATATTTCATTTCCTCGAGTGGGGATCGAACCCACAACGAGTCGGTTTACAGTCACACCTCGTGCCGCTGCGCCACCACTGGCCTCAATTGTATTATTATTGAAACTAAAAATGATTTCAATCTGTATCAAGCTTGCGGGGTAGGCAGAGTGAAACACTGTATTGAAAACCCCATTTTCACCTTTGAGACATTGAGTGTTGATTGGCGGAACTCAACGTAGCGCTTTGTCTGGTTAACAGAGCGAAGTAACGAAAATAACTCATTTTTCCCCGATTGGGTTTTGAACATGCAATCATCGCCTTTATAAGATGCTGTGCCACTGTACCACGACGGCTTTATAAATTATAAAAAAACCATTAATACGAAGCTTTTTATATAATAGAAAGATAAAATAATGAAAGTAGGGCAGCTACATCATGTTCATTTGTTAAAGTTCTAATAATTCATACAATCATGACTTTAACCACAAACATAAATTTTACTTTTGCTTAATAAACTGGTTTTTGTATTAAAAAAGTAGGTTTTTCGTACACAAATAATTTTATGTTTAATCTGTGGAATATTAAAATTTCAATGTTGATGCTACGATCTTAGCAAAGTGGGTTAGGTTTTACTATTTTCATGTGTTAAATTCCGAAACCCAACTCTGCATTTTGTCTCTTTTGTATTTGACAGAATATATGTAAATATTATGAGGTTGGTCGGTGGCGTACCAGCGCACGACTGGAAACGCGGTAGATTCGATTCCGACCCGTTCTAGAAACGACGCAAAGCGCGGTGATAAGTTCCGCCAATCAACACGCAATGCCTCCAGAATTCGGCGAAAAGTAGGGAACAGAAGAGTCTTAATGGGGAACAGAATGTCTTAATACTAGGTTACCAATCATCATCATCTTTTAACGTTTGATTAGGTAAATTGATACGCATATAACATAAACTTGGGTCACAAGTACCAGGCAGTGCTATGAGATCGTTCCTTTGAAAGGCGAACGTCACCAGTTCAATAAATCTCTTTAAAGCAACCATTGTCAGTGAGTAAAATTTTAGTAAAAATTTCCTTTCTTTGAATCGGAAAGTGGGAAAGGAATTTTAATACACTAAATTCCCACTGGCTATACTGCATGGTGTTAGATAGTAGTTATTTTTTCAAAAACTGATATTTATAATATTTAACTTTTTTACGATTTTTTGTGTTTAACAGTAAACGTCTACAGGCGCCAAATTTGCTGATAAAAATGATTAACAGGAGAAATTTGGGTGAAGACAAATAAACACGTCGTAAATTGTCTTTAATAGTGTTTGAGTTGTAAATCTTGTCCCAAGTATCTTTTACTGAAATGTATTGGTAATGTTTAATGTTTAAGGTTATTTCAGTACTTGTGTGCTTAAGCATATTTTGGTTTTGGTTCAATTTAAGATTTTTTTTTTATTTAAATATTTAATTTTTTCAACTTCATTTTTTTAGAGTGTAAAGATATCTTAATTCCAATTTTCATTTAATTTTCGAGAGATTGGTAGCGGAGAAATGAAAATTATATCAAATATAATCACTATCTCAAGTGAGAAATGCTTAATACATAGACACTATAATTTTAAAGCAAAAAATCTTGACTACTTATGATGGTACCTGGTTGGATTCCTCTGTAGTGAGATAGTATTGTATATTTTTCTTTTCCTAATCTAGTTAAATAGTTATAATAATAATAATAACAATATAAGTCTTTCAGATAAGACAGTTTATTCAGTTGGCTACAGTTAACGGAGAAAAAGCATTATTTTTAAATAATCTGCTTGCTTATTAGCTAAGACCTCCTCCAACACCCCACTCGTCTCTGTCCTTCGCTGTTCTGGTCCATGTGTACCCAGCTGATTTGATGTCATTCGCCCATCTCTTATTTTTTTGATGACTTGAGACCAGTGAAAAGTAATATCCTTTACAGAGTGCAGGTGTATACAAACTAGATTGTGAATGTGGCTTACCATACATCGGTCAAACAAAGAGAAGCATCGGTATTAGGGTGAAGGAACACATCTCCGGTATCAAGAATGGGCATGTATCGAAGTCTGCTGTGTGTGAGGATACTGTGGATAAACCCAGCCACTACATTAGGTTTGATAAACCCCAAATTCTCGCTAAGGAAAACAGATACATTCCTAGAATGATACGCGAGGCTATAGAAATACAAAAACAAACTAATTTCAATAGGAAGGATGGCTGGAAACTTTCTACCATCTGGGACTCACTCATACAATCATTGAAGTCTCAAACCCACTATGCCAGAGGGCAAGATACTATCAGCTCATTCTGCAGGAATCCAGGGCAGTACGCGAGGCAATTAAGAAATCGTTGGCGGTAGTGTGATATAATAATTATGTCAGCTGACAGACGAATGCCACCTCAGTCTACCCGTGACCACGGACTACTACAGAGTAATCGAAACGTCGGGTTTCCAAAAATGTATAATCTTAAATATACGCAATTAATCCGATTAAAATGGTTTCATTTAAAATGTTAATAATAATACCAAATCGTCGGCAAAACTTAGATGTGATAATTATTCACCATTTATAGAAGGGCCCTTTCCTTCCCAATCAAGTTGTTGATGGAAAATTTTCTCCAGGACTGCAATAAATAGTTTAGGAGAAATAAGATCCCTATGCTGGATACTGCTAATTCTTATTTGTTTCTCTTCACTATCTAATTTTATTTTTATTATCATAGATGGTTACGTAATGCCATTTTCTTATTCTTGGTTCTTAAAGGCTCTCTGAATCATCTCGTGGCCAAAAGTGAATCCAAAGCATTGACGTAGTCGACAAAGCAGCAATAGAAGAATAAGTTGTACTCCTTGGAACTTTAAAAAAATATGGTCTAAGGTCATAATAAGCCACTTCTAAATCCCGCCTGCTCTTAGTTAAATAGTTAGTGTAGTATAATGCAAAGTTAGTATACTATAAGTTTTAGGCCTAAAACCACACCTGAAATAACCATTTTAGGAAAATAATGTTCTATTTCAAAAGAACCTTCGCCGTTTAAAGATAACAGTCCCCAGATGAATATATATTTTGTCGTAATCGTATATCCTGAGGCGATCCGCTACGGTAGTATTATACAACTTTTTACGTATGGCCTTGTGGAGCTCTTCGATTATTGTTACAGCCGTTTTGTGTTCGAATAAATGTTATCTATTGTATTTATATATGTTTATAGAATCTTGTGATGGAATTTCTTTTTTATCTTTTTCAGTAGCTATTGGATATGTTATAGTCTGATTTCAGACGTGAATCTAATGAATTTTAGTGAAGGATTGCATTCAAATCCGTTTCTGGGGAGAGTTCGTATTTAAAATAATAGTTTTTTTTGGTGTGACTGTGGATCACTTGTTAAACGGATTGGAGCATTGTGTCATTTAGTTCTTTTACTTATATAAATATTTTTAAATGGATGAAATGTTGGAAGGTGTGATTTCTCGCTAGCACTCTTTAACGGCCTAAATATATAACATAAAAAGTTGTATACCTAACCTAATAAATTGTGGTTGTTGAATTTATTATTGTAGACTTTAAAAAGTAAACACAATTTTTTTTTCGTACATTTTTTTTTCAGTTTCAAGCTATATTTCATGTAAAGAAGGTTAGACAGAGGTAAACTAGTTTAAAGACACTTTGTCGCCTACTTTCCGCAAATCGCCGAAATTTCTAGGTATTACATGCTGAATGGCATAGCTCAACCCGCGTTCTCCGTGTTACCATAGCGAAGAAATGGAAATATTAAGAAACAATAATTAATTTCCTCGTGTGGGAATCGAACGCACACCCGTTTTACAGTCACGCACTTATACCACATCGCCACGACGCCCTCTCAAAATTTTAATACAAAAATAAAAAGAGCAAAACACGAACAAACACTAAATTACATATAATATTTAACTAAAAGCCACCACAACTGTCTAGCAATATCATCCAAGTCAACGATAATGTAATTTGTCGTTTTAATCTTGGTTCAAGTTAAGTAGATTATAGCAGCGAAACCGTAGCAGGCTTTATCAATTTTATCGGATTGAACGCCTATAGGTACAATACAATGTACTTAACGGGAGTCAAAGTAGGTATTTATAGATATTTAAGTATTTTGACGCCAGTCGTGGCGCAGCGGCTCGAAGTGTGACTGTAAAACCGACTGGTTGTGGGATCCCCACTCGAGGAGAAGAAATATTTACTTAAATTTATATTTAATTTTTTTCTCTGGTGTCGAAGTTAGGCGCGGCGTTGAGTTCTGCCACTCAACACGCAATGCCTCCAGAATTCGGCAGAAAGTGGGGAACGGAGTGTCTTAACACTAGGTTCCCTCTACCTACCCTGCTGTATGCGGGATACAGTGTGAAGCTGATTTAATTTGATTTAATTTAATTTAAGTATTTTTAGGGAATTTAGTGTTAATAGACTTCAAAATCCACCTTCCATACAGTTTTCGAGACATTGATCGTTGAGTGGGGGGTACGATTTATTTTTGATGCAAAATATTAATATAATTTGCTATCCCGTGTAGGGATCTAACCCACAACCATCAAAACAGTGAATCCTTTTCCCACTGTACCACGATAGCCTTAATAGTAGATAGTATGGTAACTAAAAAAATATTTGTAAAAACAAAAACCCCGACTGCATAAAACTAAAAAGAAAATAAACAAGGCCAATAGTTTATTAGGATTAGCAGTCGGGACCAATCTTTACCAGAAATTCCGCATAATTGAAAGAGGCCCCGACTGTTTTTTATTTTTATTTTTCACTTTTTTGTTAGGATATATTAAAGTAACGATAATTATGATATACCTTTTTGAAACCCTCGTATTAAGCTCTTGAATTTGATACCCATATTGTGGTATTCGAAACGATTTTTTTTTTACTATGTCCAATGGGATCCCACAGCTGCCATGATTGTTTTTTTTACGTTGCCTATCTAAGAACACTTGGACTGCTAATACGAATCTAACGATACCTCAATTGTGTAAATCCGTTCAGAGGTTGTGGAGATATGAGGTAATAAAAAATATTACATACATACAAGATACGCGCGATAAACATAACCCTTCCTTAGCTTAAAATTTTTTAGCTTCATGCTTTAGTAATATGAAAACAGAGAGTGTGTTAACACTAGGTTCCCTAGTGTTAAGACACTCTGTATTGAGTGGCGACACTCGCCGCCGGGCTTTTGCATTGGTGTCAGAGCGAAGACATGATGATATTAATAAATAATAATACATTCCCTCGAATGGCGATCGAAACCACAACCGTCGCGTTACAGTTACCTTTAGCCGTTGCGCCACGACGGTCTAATATGAGAATTGATAAGATTAATTTATATTAATAATTTAAGGTAACATAAAACGACTTTGAATTTCAAATTAAGGCGTGTAGAAGCGCGCCTTTTAAACATTAAAGTATAATTATATTTAAGGCTTTCCATCAGCAGTTATCATATACGAGTATGTTAACAAGATTTGGAACTTTTCAATTTAGCAATAGAAAATTACTTTACTATTCACTTTTCAAATTATAATTTATCCCGATTTTAGCAGATTATAGATATATTCTAGTTTTTACTCAGCCGGGTAGGCAGAGGGAACCTAGTGGGGGACACTAGGTTTTCGTTTACCCTTTTCGCCGAATTCTACATGCATTGCGTGTTAAGTGGCGGAACTCAACGCCGCAATTTGCGTCGACCCCAGACCCCATCATAGAGTTAATATCCAATGTTTTCCGTTCTATTTCGATATATTATGTATTGAGAAGCGAAATTCAACGCCGCGCTTTTGCCCTGCCAGAACGGAGATATGACATAATGGTTAGTTGCCCCGAGTGCGCAATAGTCGTTGAGTTTACATCTAATTGTAAACTCGACGACTATTGCGCACTGTCTTGTGAGATTTTTATATATCTTTCATATATTTTATAGGTATTTTTTTTTAATTCTGTACTTTAAAAAAACATATGTTCTTAGAACTGTTATACTTTGTTGTCCATCTGTTTCAATATCGAATAAAAAAAAGTGCGAAATTTTAAATTACTACGCAAAAGCTGGATCAAGAAAAGAGGATTATTTGAAAATAGTTTAATTACATTAATAAGCATCATCTTCATTCGAAAACCACTTCATTGTAGTGTATTATATGGTACATGAATCTATTTTAATCTTTGATCTTGCGTGGGATTTTTCTTTAAAAATAAATTGATTGGAAAGCCGTAAAGCCTTCGCTAAGTGAGAGTTAGGACGAGGTCCCCTCTGCTGTGTATGCAGGATACTGCGTAAAAACTAGGTTCATTCTGTTGTCTGCAGGATACAACGTGAAGACGAGGTCGACGTGTAACATATACTGCCATTGCGCCACATTGACATCAAATCAAATCAAATCAGCTTCACGCTGTATCCCGCACACAGCAGGGTAGGCAGAGGGAACTTAGTGTTAGGACACTCCGTTCCCCACTTTCTGCCGAATTCTAGAGGCATTGCGTGTTGAGGGGCAGAACTCAACGCCTCGACACCAGAGCGAAGAAATGGAAATATAAATTTAAGTAAATATGGAAATATAAATTTAAGTAATATCTCCTCGAGTGGGGATCGAACCCACAACCAGTCGATTTTGCAGTCACACCTCGTGCCGCTGCGCCACGACTGGCCTCACAGTGCCACTTGATATCAACTTTAAATTTCATTAATCTATAGTGACAGCTTTCTAATCTATATTTACTTCATACAAACATTCTCTCTTCCGTAGTCTTCCGTTACCGACTGACAAACGACTCACATACGATAAAACTGATGTTAGAATTTCGAAACGTGGTATGTAGATTGTAGGTAGGCTAAGGAGTGTTGGGGATCACTAAAAGAGGATTTCTCGAATCATTCGGGAAGTCAATTTTTATTAATTAATAGTTTCATTTTTTCGATTTCCCTCTGCGATAGGCGGGATTGCTTTAGCGTGAAGCTAAAAAATAAAAAAAAAGACATAATAAAACCCAAACAAAGTTGCAGGTGACGACTAGTCTATTACAAAATCATTAAAAATCAAATCAAATGAGCTTCACGCTGTATCCCGTACACATTAGGGTAGGCAGAGGGAACCTAGTATTAAGACACTCCGTTCCCTCTCCTCTTTCCGCCGAGTTCTCTAGGCATAGCGTGTTGAGTGGCGGAACTCACCGCCGCGCTTTGCCTTGACACCAGAGCGAAGAAATGAAAATATAAATATAAGTAAATATTTTTTCAACTCCTCGAGTGAGGATCGAACCCACAACCACTCGATTTTACAGTCACACTGTGCCACTGCGCCACGACTGGCCTCAAAATCATTTATTCGAACATTAATATGCAACACAATTTTCATATACACATTCGAGGAAATTGAATCTCACAAAGCACTTAATAGAAACTGTTACTGACTAACATCAACACGAATATATGTATATAATAATACCTCAAAGCTACTAGAAACGTAATATTAAAGTGTATATGTAAGTTCTTTGGACCGATTTAAAAGCTTTATATTCCATGTTTAAAAAAAATTGGTTTAGAAGGATTTGAACTTGCACCTTTTGGAAACTCTTCTAATGCTTTGATTACTTAACATACGTTTTTCTAATATACTTTTCTAATATAGTATTTTTTATCGCATATAACTTTCTCTACCCTAGGCAGAGGGAAGATCGGAACCTATTGGTAGGACACTCCGTTTTTCCAACTCCATTAAGATGCTTATGTTCGGAATATTACAATATTAAGTATTTATTTTCCCCAAGAAGAAATTGAACTCACAACCGTCGCGTTTACAGTCAGCGCACGTACCCCCTGTACCCCTACGCCACGAGTTTGAGAAAAAATAATAAAGCTACAATATTAAATTGTTCCAGATATTTTTAGATGATAAATTACAAGAATATTTTTAGATATCTATTTTCGGTCTACAACATTTTGTCGTGCGCTACTATAGATTGATTATTAAAAAACATTACTTGACTTTAGCTACGGTTTTTAGAACGCGATAGTCGCGATTTCGAATTTAGCCCCGAACTAAATAAAATCAGCTTCACGCCATAGCGGGACATATCCCGCTCACAGCAGGGCGTACTGACACTCCGTTCCCCACTTTCCACTGAATCCTGTCAGAGACAGAGAGTGGAGAATAAGATAGATTTTCATTGATTTCATTTCTTAAACTGCTGCAGTACAGCGTAAAGCTAAAAAAAGTAAAGCCTATTACTGTATAGGGAAACGATAAATGAACTAACCAACTTAAAAACATATTTTAATATGAACCAGTACTTTTTGAGATTAGCGCGGTCCACCAATCAAATTCTGCAGCTTTATAATATTAATAGAATTTTCTTGTAGTAAAAATTGAATGGAACTTTACTTGTATGTAGTAAAAAAGACAAAGTAATTGCTTTCAAATCCACTTCACATCAAGAATAATTAGATGGAGAGTGGGAACAGATGACTTAACACTAGGTCCCTCTACCCTATGATGAGGGAAAAAGCACGAAGCCTCACAATATTTTTTCTTCAATAATACAAAATCTCGATTATTACTTTCCTAAAGAATTTTAGTTCATAGGTAAAAACTTTACGTATTTTGTGATGATATAAGGTAAAATATCATTATAATACTATTGTATTATGTTATACAATAGTATTATAATGCTGTGGCGCGGGGATACAATCGTGCGACTATAAGCGCCACAAATTGTGGGTTCGATTCCCACTCGAGGAAATGAAATATTTAATATTTTCATTTCTTTATTCAACAAGTAAAGCTTCCATAATTCGGCGGAAAGTCGAAAACGGGAACGGAGTGTCTTTATTCTAGGTTCCCACGTTCCTTCTGCCTACCTTACTATAAGCGGAAAATGTATAATACTTTAACAAAAAAACATGATCTCAATCAAAGAGGGCCCCAAAGTCAATTATGTTCGTTATGGCAGTGATTATTTGTAATAAATGAGTGGAATCAGTCTCTGTTAAATGTTTGACAGTTTGATGGAGGTCTAGTGGAACGTTGGATAGAAATAATTAGTTAGAGGCGAAAATGAACCCATGGGAATAGATGTGTTAGAATAATAACAGTTTTATCAGCTTCACGCTGTATCACGCACACAGCAGTATAGGCAGAGGGAACTAGGGTTAAAACACTCCGTTCCCCACTTTCCGCCGAATTCTGGAGGCAATGCGTGTTGAGTGGCGGAATTTAACGCCGCGATTTGCCTCATTTTTATTATACCAACAAATAAGAAAAACGACGCAGGGGCATAAAAGTGGGACTAGTAGTAGACGCGACAGGTTATTGGATCGATTTGAACTCAAGGAAATGAAATACTCGTGTTTTTTCGTCGAGTTTTGCCATTTAACACGCAGTGCTTCTAAAATTCGAAGGAATGTTGGAGGCGAAAATTATTTAATAAAATTTCCTCGAGTGCAAATCGAACCCACAACCTGTCGCGTCTACAATCGATTGTCCTCAGTTTAGTCATATGAAAGTTGATAAATATTTAGTCTAAAAGCTGATTTATTATTGACTCACGAAATATAAAATAAGTATAAGTTTAGATATCTTATATCCAATCAAATAACATGACGTGGAAAGATCGTTTCTTCACGTTAAAGTGATAAGTAAGTACTCGTATTCTCATTTTTTATATGACAAAACGTACAAAGGGTAAATAAAATAAAAATGTGTGCAATATTGTATCGTCACTCATTTTTTTGTATTAGAGATTTTAAAACACTGTAATATTTCTTCGAGGCCAGTCGTGGCGCAAGGGGCACAAAGTGTGACTGTAAAAACGACTGGTTGTGGGTTCGCTCCTTACTCGAGGAGATGAAATTTTTACTTAAATTTATATTTCCATTTCTTCGCTCTGGTGTGCAGGCAAAGCGCGGCATTGAGTTCTGCCACTCAACACGCAATGCTTCCAGAATTCGGCAGAAAGTGGGGAACGGAGAGTCTTAACACTAGGTTCCATCTGCCTACCCTGCTGTGTGCGGGATACAGCGTGAAGCTGATTATTAATACTTATTTATTTAAGTTATCGTTATGAATTATGTATGTATATGTTTATTGTATTTTTAATAGTTCACGAGAGACCTTAAGTATCTGAGCGAGGAAATGAAAATAACAATTGTTTTCCCCCTGTGACAACGAGTGTCTTAACACTATGTTCTTAGCATTCAAAGTGTAAAACGGGACTCTATTATTAAGACTTCTGTCCGTCTGTAGTCTGTCTGTCCGTCTGTAACTACAGCAGTAATACAGCCTGTATTTCATAGTTAGCCAGCTATAAAAACAGAATTTAATAAATATTTAAGAACCCATATAGCAAAAAAAACGCATACAACAGAAATTTTGTTTGTAACTTAAACGCAGAATTCTTTACATTACTCCGGTATCGTTCTAATGAAATTTTCATTATTCTTTTCTCATTTCAAGGTAAAAGTGAAGCTAGAATATTATATGAATTTTCCAGGGAGCGCTGCGATCCCTCCTTATTACATTACTATCTAATCAAATGGTGAACGCAATTAATTTAGTTGCAATTTAACCCGGCCGCAGACTAAAATCGAGTTGAAGCTTATATAAAACTTAATCTTGATAGGGTAGACTCTCTTTTCTTCGGTTTTTTTCTGTCTACTACCTAACATCGAGCATATGCGATATGTTTTGTATTAGTTTAGTCTGTGATACCTTAAAACTTTACCAGCCTGAGTGGAAAAGTTCAGGTACCTTGAATCCGCCCGAGTCTGAAGGCACCAATCACGATAGCCAGGTAAGCGCTGCCAGTGAGCTAATACTACCCAACCTCAAGGGCATCATTCGACCAGTCCTTTTATACGACAGCAAATGCTGGCCAGCACTATCTCGGTACATTTAGGAGATTCACGTCACGGAAAAGTTTTTGATACCTTAAAAGTCTTGGCATATCCAAGAATGAAAGTAGATGTGAATTCGGGTAACGGAGTAGCACAGCGTTACGCCACACAATACGTAATGCCTCCTAAATTCCGCGAAAAGTGGATAACGAAAGTGATAAGGACGGAGTGTTTTATTACTGGGTTCCCTCTGCCTATACCATTATGTGCGGGATCCAGCATGAACCTAAAAAAAATTACCATACAACAAATCATTTACAAAATAGACAAAAAGTGGAGAACGGAGTATCGTAACACTGGGTTGTCTCTGTCTAAAATATAATAATGTCATAAATTTTTCCAAAGCTATGGTGCAAAAAAGTGTAAAAAAAATTAAATTTATTTATTCCATCAAACCCTTGTGATGAAGATTTACTATTAACACATCATCAATCAAAGTTCTTTGTAAAGATTGCGGAACACCATATTGTATTAATAGAATAAATAAAAATAAATTAATCAGCTACACGTTGTATCCAGCACACAGTAGGGCAGGCAGAGGAAATTTAGTGTTAAGACACTCTGTTTTCCACTTTACGCCAAATTCTGGAGGCATTGCGTGTTGAGTGGCGGAACTCAACGCCGCACTTTGCCTCAACATCAGAACTAAGAAATGGAAATATAAATTTAAATAAATATTTCATTTTCTTGAGTCACATCCTTGTGATTCTGCGCGACTACGATCTCAATAAAAATAAATCAATATTACAAAAAATAAACTTTTATGTAATGTCGTTTTATATGAATTCATATTTAATTAACATTTAGTAATTGCAAGCAGCTTCGTAAGCGTAATCAAATGAAAATTAATAAGAATTAATAAACTTTGCCCGCAGGTACAAAAGCTTCTTTACCTCGAAACGATTAACGTCATGTAATATAATCTAAATCTAATGATAAACTTAAAGATAAATTAAAAAAATCTAATCTGACGTTAGCGCGTTGAAGTAAGCAAACCCTTCATTTTAATAATGTTAATGTGGATATGTTTACTGTACTTTGAGAAAGAATTAAATGATATTGTATTAAGGAGTAAGAACAGAACTATATTTTTAGGGTTCCGTAGTTTTTCATAGAAGAATTGAAAAAGGACAACCTATGTTTGTATTAGCAATCCAAACGTGGCTTCGCCCGCTTTAGGTTATTATTATATTATAGCTAAACTATAAAAAATCTTAACACAAATTGTAGCCTGTCTGTTATGCTGATACATAAACTATATTACTGTGAAGGTTTATCTTTATTGTGTAATCTAATCTAAATCAAATCCGTTCCATAATTATTGTGTAATATAGTTAAGATCAAGCATCCATCCTGACAAAGTTTCGCATTTAAATTATGAATAGAATATACTTTTTTAACTTTATATTTTTCCGATATACTAAAAAAGGTAAAAAGGGATACTGATTTTTATCCTCTAGAGTCCCATTTACGGGTACATCTACACAGTGGGATTTCGAATATGTTACGTAGGACTTATGGACTGGCAGATGTACGCTGTCTAATGTCCAAAACCCAATAAAACCGTAGGCTGTCCTTTCTCGACAATAGATTTTCTGTGAATTACCGTGGGAAGTATCTACTTCCCGCCTGCCTAGGCACCTCAGGAATCAAGGGTGGTGGGTCACTTTCGACGGATTACTTCGGCCAATGTATTAGAGAATCACTAAGCTTATGACTCCAAAAAATAAACAAATAACTAGAAAAGAGCTGACAATCTTTAAACATATTTCCTTGAATCATAAGAATACTCTAAATTAAATTATCTTTCAAATAAAAAATAATTAAATCAAAATCAAAGTCGGTTCATCCATTTTAGAGCTACGATGCTACAACCAGACATACTAACACATAATAGACACAAACACACACACGTCACAACTCACACATATTATGACGTGCTTCTATTTTCTAGAAGGGAGTTAATAATAAACAAAAGGAATTAATTTCGAATCGGTTTTCCTTTGCTTCAATTTTCGACGTACAGTAGATTAGGCAGCAATTTGACGCCACGCATTATTTCAAATATAAAACGTGAGTATTTCCTGTTTTCGCCCGCAAATTACCCGGTTGTTTCTGTACAAATATGTACCTAATCTTTTTGTTAGGGTGAGATTTACTAAAATACGGAAAAAATGTTGGTATATTATTCAAGTAGGAGTTTATTGCCTTTTAAAAATTTTCTTTATTTCATGCTGTTTTCAGCATAGCATGGTGGACAGAAGGACACAAATGGTATAAAGACATGCCATTCCGCACCTTCCGGAACTAAACGCTGCGCTTTGTCTTCATACCTCTTAATTCTCCGAGTGAGTATATAACCCACAATTCATGATTTGAGACTGCAGCCGACTTATATTTAATGGTAGCTGGGTTCGATTCTTCCGAAGGAATGCTATAAAATCGAAAATTTCTTCAGAATTAGCGGGCAGAAATTGGGAAAATAGAATTTTAACATTAGGTTCCCTTACCTTACTATTCGGGAAACACGTGAAGATGTAAAGAAATCCTACTTTCAATACCTCACCAATCACAGCGGTGTAATCGAGTAGTTTAACGGCCGAACGAACATACAGGTCGGCTAATGCCTAGTGGTTTATGCGAAGGACTTTTGCCACATCAAAAGACTAAACAAATATAGCTTATATTTTATATGAATATGAAGTTATTTATTAATATTTTGTTTGTTGTGACATAGTTCCAAGGTCAGAAGTGGTGGTTGCAAGTTCTATTTTTAATCGAGGACTGGTGTAGTGGAAATGTAAACGTTTCTTGGGTTCGATTGTCAAATGGCAAGAAATGGACTTCGAACGTCATATCTGTCTGTTTGTATGTCACAGCCATTTAATTCCAGAACTATTAAGGCTATGTAGTTCAAGACTTGAAGGATATTTTAGTCTGTCTAGGCGAACTTTAAGACATGAGTTTTAATTTTTTTTTAAGATTAATTTAGGAAAACTTTATTTTAGTCACATTGTGCCTATATGGGCAGAGGTAACCTGTTCTGTGATAAAACAAATACAGGTTCGGTAGATTGAGAAATGTCTCACATAAAGGTCATAATTCGCAACTTGTCCATGACTTTTTTAACATTTTTTTTAAGTGTTATTCCACACTTAGGAAAGAAAAATACTTACATACCTACCTATTTGTTCTGGCCACTAAGCCCTACGTTCAACGTATGGCTTAGTGGTCAGAGCGCCTGGTTTCCAGGAGGCACGGGTTCGAGTCCCGCTGCGTTCAAATTTTTATACGTTTTCTAAATAAGTATTTCTCCATAACTTCTTTAAGAAGTCCATCATAAATACTCCATGCTAACTACTAACTTATTTTTGAAATTTTCTAGTTACATTACAGAAATGGTCTTTTCACTAGAAAACTTTCTGACGCGATCAGTTTAAAAAAGCTATCAAAACAACACAATGCAATAAAAATAAACTATATATAAATATAAAAATTATTAAAGCAAAACTTCAATCAAAACGACTGGCTGGATTTATATATTGGATTCACGAAAAATAGGATACGTTACCCATTCGTTCTACGGGCACATCCGATTAGTTACGGCCGGATGCGATATTGGAATATTACTATTGATCTCGGTGCGTCGCTCGTCAGATGTTTGTGGTTTCGTACATTCATGTATATTATTATGTAGTATGTAATAATAATGGGGCCAGTCATAGCGCACGAGGTGTGATTAAACCGACTGGTTGTGGGTTCGATCCCCACTCGAGGAGATGAAATATTTACTTAAATTTATATTTCCATTTCTTTCGCTCTGGTGTCGAGGATAAGCGGGGCTTGAGTTTTGCCACTCAACACGCAATGCCTCCAGAATTCGGCAGAAAGTGGAGAACGGAGTGTCTTAACACTAGGTTCCCTCTGCCTACCCTGCTGTGTGTGGGATACAGCGTGAAGCTGATTTTTTTTTTATATATAATAATAATATGAGGCCAGTGGTGGCGCAGCTAGCGTCTGACTGTATACGCGACAAGCTGTGGGTTCGATCGTGAAATATTTCATATTATTTTCAGGGCAGGAGCACAAGGATATGACTGTAACGTGATGGTTGTAGGTTCTATCCCCACTCGAGGAAATGAAATATTTATTTAAAATTATGTTTTCATTTCTTAGTTCTAATAACGGGGCAAACGGCGACGTCGAGTTCCGCCACTCAACACGCTGTGCTTCTAGAATTCGGAGGATAGTGGGGAACGGAGTGTCTTAACACTAGGCTAGCTCAGGAAAACTACTACTGAAAAAAATATATATAATAAAGTCATTGTGACGCAGCAATACATACGTTTGACTGTAAACGATTATGGGTTCGATTCCCACTTGGAGGATTAGTTACTTTTATTTTCTCGCTTTAGTAACAAAATAAATTTTCGCCATTATATTCTACCACTCAACTACCAATGTCTCGAAATGTGCGAAGCCAATGAGCGAATAGTGGTTTCCTTTGCCTTCCCTGTATAACAGAGATATATTGTGAAGCTAAAACATAAAGACTTACTAACATGTATGTATGTATACAGGTATTCATTTTAGTTTAATATTAGGAGTAATAGTACATAATTATAAATAGAATCTAAAAAGTTAATTATTTCGTGATCCCTACTATTTAGATCCCTATATTTAGAGAATATTTTGCGTCGTGAATACTTTGCCGTCGCGGCCCAGCGGTATAGTATTTGATTAAACGCCATTGTTGTGGGTTCGTTTCCCATTTGGGCGAATGAATTATCCTCATTTCCTTTCTATGGTGATAAGACAAAGCACAGCGTTCAGCCACGCGACAGGCAATGTATCGAAAATTAAGTGACACACCAAGTGTCTAGCATTAAGATACGTTAGTATGGTCAAGATAAGGCAAAGATAGAAGATAGATATTCTACGAAACTCCACCTTCACCAGCAGCACTCACTAATAGTCCAGTAGATAGTTCTATTTATATCCAAAAAATGATATTTTTATACGTTTTTAATAAGACAGTAAATATTAAATAATAATATGCTATATCGATGATTCTTTTTAATATAAATATTTAGCTTCTACACTTCTACAGATCTACAAAGTCTAATAATGCCTAGACTTCGAGAATAACCTTAACAAGAAAAGTAAGCACTGAGGAAATTCAATAAATTCTTTGTGCCACTTTAACGATATGATGGAAAAATTTTATACACGTCTCTTTATGAAATGAAATAAGTAGGTACTTGTTGCCAAGAATTCTAAATTGGGTTGCTTTATTATGTTTTTTTTTAATTATCACGCAGTATTCACGCAGTATCCCGCTTATAGTTGGATTTTTGAGACATTGCGACGTGAGACATTTTACTGAGCACTTCAACTTTGTCGGTTCAGTAAAATGCGTGCGGTTATGAAATTTTCAACTTGCATTTAAATCACATTTCTCATATAAATGGTTTAAAAATTATCCTTGTGGGATCAACCATATATAAAAATACTTTAAATTTGTTGCTAATTGTGGTGCAGGGAAACCATTGTGGGATTCTCAACGCGACAGGTTGTGGGTTCAATTTCCACTCTATCATTTTCTTTACTCTAGTAAGGAGGTAAAGTCCGTGGCACGCAAACTAGCGAAACACAACGCCGGCGGCTCAAACTAGATTCTCCATTTCTAACACAGAAAAAATCAATACAAACTTGGACTATTCAAGATTGGAACTCCTCACCCAAATAAAGTGTCCCCATTGTCAAAGGTGATTTCACCCCTAACAAAAGGACAACCAACCTTCCCCATGATGCTAGTAATAGATAAATGTACTTACGTATCGAATAAAAAACCGGATATTGCCTTTTTATTACTAAAGTGCTGTCCCTTTTGTGGACTTGTGGACTCAAAAGATTTTGTAAGTGTATTTTATATTAAGATATTATGTGTAATATTGTAAAAGAAATATTGTAAAAAGAGAGTGGTGAACGTAGTGTCTTAGCACTAGACTCCTCCTGCCTACAATGCTATATGATGGATGTAGCGTTAAGCTATCTAAGATTTGGTCTAAGGACCTCAATTATTACAGCCTAAATAAAAGTCCTTGAATTGTACCGATACAATATACATATATCTATATATGTATCATTTCTCTTACTGAAGAATTTATAGACAACACACAGACGAACAACTAAACTTGAAATTAAAAGTTAATTAGATATATAGATAGGATTTGGAGTGTAGGGGAGCACTAGAAGAGGATTTCTCGAATAGGACGAAATGGAATTTTCTATTTTCCGTCTTTAAGTTATGACTAGGTAACTATTGGAATAAAAAAATATTTGTAAAAACAAAAACCCCGACTACATCAAACTAAAAAGAAAATAAACAAGCCCAATAGTTTATTAGGATTAACAGCCGGGACCTCTTTAAATTATGCGGGGTTCCTGGTAAAGATTTTATTGATTGAAAAATTACTTATAGGTCCCGACTGTTAATCCTAATAAACTATTGGGTTTGTTTATTTTCGTTTTAGTTTGATGCAGTCGGGGTTTTTGTTTTTACAAATATTTTTTTATTTTTCATTTTTTTGTTAGAATTTATTATGATAATGATAATCATGATATACCTTTTTGAAACCCTGAAATTGAGTTCTTGAATTTGATACCTATATTGTAGTATTCGAAACGAATTTTTTTTTTCACTAAGTCCAATGGCGTACCACAGCCGCCATGATTATTTTTTATTAATATCACCTATCTAAGAACACTTGGGCTGCTAATACGAATCTAACGATACCTCAAATATGTAAATCCGTTCAGCGGTTCTGGAGATACGAGGTAATAAAGAATATTACATACATACAAGATACGCGCGTAAAACATAACCCTTCCTTAGCAGTCGGGAAAAAGTATAGGCAAAAGTACTGTGTTTTTAAAGCTGGAATTTTTCTGATGTAGAGAGTTTAACGAAGCAATAAGAGAGATTTTTTCAAGTTTCTAAGGAATTAATGGAATTTCACGCTTTACAGTCCACAGAACACTTGAAACAGGCGAAGATGCGGGCTGTAACTTGTGCTCTTCTTAACTTCATCTAAGGGTATAATTATGATTTTTTTCATATAGGTCCAGTCGAGGCCATTCATGGTGCAGGGACATAAATTATGACTGAAACACGACTGGTTGTGGGTTCGATCCTACTCGAGGAAATGAAATATTTATTTAAATTTATATTTTCATTTCTTCACTCTGGTTATTTTCTTAGAATATGCTCTTATAAATCTTCAATCTCTTCAAAATCCTCTTATTTTTAAGCAATATTCAAAATCAATACGAATATTTACATCTATTTTTTCATACATTTTTTACACAAGAACTCACACACACTCATGTGATAATGTCACCGGCCCCACCAACCGAAGGCTGTAAACGAAATGGATTCGACGTCGCTTCTTATATTGATTTTTACGTATTTGTTCTTGCCCTTACAAAAATAAAAAACCTTGACTGAAACTGTACAGAACACAATAGACATATTTTATTTGTACGATTGAAATATATTCTTGTTAAAAGTTGCATATAAATATTGTTGTTATAACTGTTTGTTCTTTTAATTTATAGTTACTTATCGATTGGTGAGAATTAATGCATATATGACATCTCAAGAGAAAAAAGGCACTAAATATATTTTAATTAAAATAAAACGAAACCCGTTGCCTTAATGTCACGCTTCTTGTCTAGTTAAGTTATTATTAAATAGTAATAAAATGTCTCATGGTCCTAGGTTCTCGTTCTCCAAATTGAAGTCAATACTATAAAATATTATTGTGTTTAATTTTTACCTTCACGCTGTATCACGCACATATTAGGGTAGGCAGAGGGACGGGTGTTTAGATGCGTCCATACTCCACTTTCCACTGAATTCAGGTTGCAGTAAGTGTAGAGTGGTGGGATTCACACCCGCAATGTCCTAAATAGAAGGCAAAAACGCAGTTTAACGCTTTTCTTCGCGGCGTTGAGTTCCGCCAGTCAATACGCAATTTGGCGAACGTAGGGTCTTAATAATAAAAAATGCAAAGATATTTGTCCAAATTTTGATATATTTTCTCACAAATACGGTATAAATCTTAATCTCAAACTCAGACAGCTTTCCAAGATAAATGGTAATGTCCTGATTCGTCTGTTGCGGTCACATTAAATGTTTGACTGTAAAAATATATTTTTATTTTATGACAGAACTAGCGAAGTAAAAGTTATTACTACTCCTAAAATATGTTTATAAAATCGAAAGATTTATGTTTTTTGTTACTATGCGCTCATATATAATATTAAACATAAATGTATATCTATGCTAGAAACCATTACAGGCGCAGGGGCACAAGTGTGTATAAACGTGACAGGTTGTGGGTTCGATTTCCATCTGAATAAATTAAATATTAAATATTTTCATGTCTTCGTATTGGTGTCGAGGTATAGCGCGGCATTGAACCGCCACACAACACGCTGTATCCCAAGACTTCGGCGGAAAGTGGGATACGGAGTGACACAACGGCGCGTTTTTCCTGAGCATCAAAATGAAGAAAAGAAAATATTAAACATTTAATTTCCTCGAGTGAGAATCGAATCCACAACTTGTCGTGTTTACAGTCACACGCTTGTGCCCCTGCGCCACCACTGCTCTGAAATAATTGCCTATTACTTTTTAAATAACTTACAAAAATGTATTTTTAAATTGTCCATACAATCCAACCCACATTTCTCATTTAAACGTTTTCAACCCGCTTCTTTAATTATGTTTATTATAAAGAAAAGTCTTGCGCTCACTTTTCTATAAATTTACAGGAAAAAAAATCTTTTATGAAGTCGTAGATTTATAGAAAAGCAGGAAACTGCTAATTGGTTGATTCAATTTTATATTATAAAATATCTTATAAATATAAATAGCGATCTTGTAGCGCAGTAGTTGACCGACAGTGATGTAGTGGGTTCGAAAGTTAAACTCAAATGATTTCACTTGAAACTAGCGAACCACTCGCGGCTTCGCCCGCTTGTATTACATTGTTATTAATGTACTAATCTGCATTGCTTTCGTTTTCTTCTAATAACGTCATTTTATTTTTTTGGAAATCGATTCCCTCCTACCCTGTTTGGGAGTCGAACCCACAATGGATGTAAATGTGCTCGTTGGTTAAGAGGTCCTCACGGGGTGTAATATAATAAAAAAATTAAGTTAAAATTATTTTCAATTTCCCCATGTTGGTAAGATTTAGATCGGACACTCAAGAGTGTCTTGACACTATATTCTTTCCGCCTATCGTGGCGGATAAAACATAAAATTATCACAATTTGAATTCTCAAATTACAATAACCAAAACAAACGTAATCTTTAATCTAATCCAAATAATCCTTTAAACATTAAAAATACGACGAAGCAATTTGTTAATAAACCGCTTCAAAAATAAAGTAGAATTCTATTTGAAAATTTAATAAACTGAGAGCCTCATCTCGTTTAAAAGTTCAACCGGACCCTTTGTTCGGAGGGGAAATAATGTTTTTATTTAAACCTAAGAAATTTATTTTTAAAGTTAAAATTAAATACAATAATAGCTTTTTTTTGCTATTTTTTAGTGCTTAAGGAAATTTAAACAGGTGAAACAGGTTAACCTGATTTTTTTTTATTTTCTTTTAAACTATGTATGTACTATTTCTAGGTTAAAACTGAGTAAATCGTATACGTATTTTCTTTTCAGTGGCTTTTATTGTTTAAACAATGAACTAAATGCATAAGTTAAAGTTTATAGGATTTTTTTAAATAAGAAGTAAAAGAGCAGCGTAAATAATAGACAAAACGAACTTAGTGTCAGAACACTACATCCTTTGCAGTCGCACGCATTAGGGATAAAGAGAAAAGAATAACATAATAAAAATATAATTAAAAGTTACACAATAAAAATATATATGATACGTTATCAAAGAATAAAAAATAAATTCTAGTTTTAAGCACCAAATATTTTTCTACCGCAAAAGTGAATTAAGTACTTAAAAATCGAGGCCAGTCGTGGCGCAGGGGCACAAATTGTGGTTGTAAAATCGACTGGTTGTGCGTTCGATCCCCACTCGAGGAGATGAAATATTTACTTAAATTTATATTTACATTTCTTCGCTCTGGTGTCGAGGCAAAGCGCGGCGTTCAGTTCTGCCACTCAACACGCAATGCCTCCAGAATTCGGCAGTAAGTGGGGAAGGGCAGTGACACATAACACTAGGTTCCCTCTGTCTACCCTGCTGTGTGCGAAATACAGTGTGAAGCTGATTAAGTACTTATTTTATTTAAATAGCACAATGCATTTAATCCATCTGAACGCCGCAAGCCAGTTTCACTTCCGGTCTGAGCCTCTCCTAATCGGGTGAAAGAGAACTAATGTAATACGATAGTCGTGTTACTTGCTCAGCTCAGACTTCTATAGTATTAACCTATATTATCTCAATTTTTATTTATTTCAAGAGAAAGTATATAATGGATCTTATATATACATTGTTTTTCAGCGTCACGCTATGTCCCCCATATAGCATAGTGCACAGAGGGAACCTGGGAACCTAGTGTTAAGTTAATCCGTTTCCTTCAGCACAATATCGTTCTTCATTTACCGCCGAATTCCCGTGTTGAGCGGCAGAACCCAACGCCGCACTTTGCCTTGTTACCAGAACGACGAAATGAAAACATTAAATACTTCATTTCTCCGAGTGGGAATCAAACTTACAACCGTCGCGTTCACACGGGGCGCACTTTGTCTTATTACCAGAAAAATAAAATAACAGAGAAGAAGGAATTGATTTTTTTTACTATTTCATTTCCTCGATTAGCGATCGAACCCACAACCGCCACGCTTACAGTCGCACGCTTGGACCAGTGCGCCACGTCTGACCTTAAGAATAAAAACTTCTTATTATAATAGAAAGAACTGTTTGTTAAATTGGAGAAAATTAGTAAATAATAGAGTTTTATCACTATATTCTCCTCACCGATTCCACGGAAGATGCGATCAATCTATTATTCACTGTGCTCTATCAAGATGAAACGTGAATAAAATTTCAAGTTTGTAATATAACAGTGAGAACCTCATTTAACTTTGTATAATAGTTGTATCTTGATGCGAATATTAAACTTAGTACTGAGATAAATGTTGATCTTATTATTTCTTTCTTTTTACCTTTTTCATTTTATGTTTACAGGTAAAAGAAAGATAAAAGAACTTGCGGCCTTTGTTTTTAGTACAATTTTTTTTTTTGCTTAACCTTGTATCCCGTGAATAGCAGGTTAGGCAGAAGGAACCTAATGTTAAGACATTACATTCCGATTCAGACACATTTGTTCCCCTTTTTTCGTAGAATTCTCTCTCTCTCTCTCACTCGTTACCAGAGCGAGGAAATGAAAATATTAAATATGACATTTCTTCGAGTGGGAATCGACTCACAACCTGTGTCGCGCTTGTGTCACTGTCTCGCGACTTTCTTCTACAATTTATTATAATAAGTAGATATGTATTATTGTTTTTAACATAAGAATAAAGAGGCTGTCGTGGTGCAGGGGCACAAGAGTGTAACTGTAACACGACGGTTGTGGGTTCGATCTCCACTCGAGGAAATTAATAATTTATTGACATTTTCATTTCTTCGCTATGATTCCAAGGCAAAAGCCCAAAAACGGCGTTGAGTTCCGTTGAGGTTGAAAAATTCGGCGGATAGTGGGGAACAGAAATTCTTAATACTAGGTTCCCTCTGCCTACCCTGCTGTGTGCAGCGGTGATACAGCGTGAAGTTGATTTATTTATTGTATTAACGTAACAAACGAATGTTAAGCTCAAGCTTTTTAATCTATTTTATCTTTGGTTAATTATCTAACTGCCGCAGGCTTTTTATTTTCATTTCTGATAAGACATATATAGATAAAGGAAGAATCTCTACAAAGCTTTTCCTACAAAAGGTATGGTAATGTCTTCAACTTGGTGATATATGAATTTACGTACTGATTACTTCATTGTATGAAACGTAAAGATAATTTCCAAGGGTATATGTTTGTGAAAGCAAAATATGAGTTATAAATACATAACGCTAGTTGTGACGCAGTGACACGAAGTATGACTGTAAAACCGACTGGTTGTGGGTTCAATCCCTACTCGAAGAGATGAAATATTTACTTTTTTTTTTTATGGAAAAGACAAGGCAAACGAGCGTTCTGGTCACCTGAAGCGATGGTAAGTGATCACCGCCGCCCACGACCCCGTGCAACACCAGAGGAGCTACAGGTGCGTCGCCTGCCTGTATGGTGGGTTGGGCGCCGGAGCCCGGCATTACCTGATGCGAAACGCAGTGGCATAAAGCCAGTACTTCACGCCCGTTTTAAATGCTGGGGATGGTAATGGTCCGGTCGAGTCTGCCCATGCGTGTTGCCATTGCTGGCGACGTGACTCTACCACACGTACTTTAGTCGCCTCTTACGACACCACCAGTACTAGTCACACGGCGTAAACGGCGCTACTTAAATGTATATTTCCATTTCTTGTTGCTCTAGCTCTGGTGTCGAGGCCAAGCGCGGCGTTGAGTTCAGCCACTCAACACGTAATGCCTCCAGAATTCGGCAGAAAGTGGGGAACGGAGTGTCTAATACTACTTGATTTACCTACCCTGCTGTGTGCGGGATACAGCGTGAAGCTGATTTTTATTTTTACCAAATAATTTACCAATGTATTTATTTTAATTGCAACCAATACAAATAAATCTCTCATTAACGTTGAAAGTTAATTATTTTAAAATCGGCAAGCCGTCCACCGCAAGCGACGCTACTTAATCATTTATGGCGTGGCAGGATAAATCGTGGGCAAATTGGGGCCGCCTTTCCTATTTTACACCCTTATAATGAAAAATTACCCAACGTTTTTAGAATTTATTAATGTTTAATTAGCACCCTTTCACGGTACGCCGTTCTAGGTGTATGCTTAAGTTACAAATTGTGAATTTTAAACGATATATTATGATTATGGTACTTTTTATAAAAATGTGGTGAATATTTTATTATATTTAACCGTAGCGTTTGGCGCTCCTTTCTCTCTGACTACCCTGCTAGGGATAAAGCGTGAAGCTAGTTTAGTTTATATTTTATTATTTAATAGCGACCCGATCCTGTCTTCGCCCGCTTGAAATACATAACTATTAACTTACTAACACTTACATGACGTTTTTTTCTAATAATAATATAATTTACAAAACAATACGTACCTACATGTTACCTATATTTAAAAAGTAAAATTACAGCTAATTCAATAAAACAGTTATTTATAGCGATTTTTGTTGAACAAAATTCTTTAAAATTATTTATAAGCCGATTGAAATAAGACACTCAATGTTAAGGGTAGCATGCCAAAATACAAAATTGCAATTCCATCGCTTCAGCCGTTTCTGAGATTAGCGTAAACAAGCGCACAGGCAAACAGACATATAGTTTTTTTTATAATTATTATTTTTGATTCAATTATGTTATTAAATGCCACCAGTAACTTTTTTTCTCATATATCTTCAATGCAAAGACATCTATCGGTAACGATTTTATTATAACTATAGATTAAAATGTCCTTCAAACGGAAAGCATCAATTATGGTTGAGTATTAAAATGCTTATTAATATTAGTAAAAGGAGTAATAAAGCTTTTGATTATAAATACGACGATCGTGAGTTCGATTCTTGTTCGGATTTTTCCGAATTATTTGTTTTGTTTTCCTCACTATCGTAACTAAACAACGCGCGACTTTTACCACCACACGTAATATCTCCAAAATTGGGTGGCTTGTAAGAAACGTAGTATAACATTAGGTTCCTTCAGCATATCTATATCTTCTCATATTTTAATTTCATTCATGAATTTGAAAGTTAAAAATAGATTTTAGTATCCATACGTTTCATTTGACCTTTTTATAAACTAGCGCGCGTTCGTTAAAGAAAGTAGACTATTTTAGTGCGTTTGTTTAGACATAAGACAAGAACCGCGCGAAATTCTTAACGTTAATAGATTATTTTACGACGCGCACACCGGATGCTTACTATACGACTGTTATTTTTTTCAGCTTCACGCTGTATCCCGCACACAGCACAGTACAGAGAGAACCTAGTGCTAAGAAACTCCGTTCCTCACTTTCCGCCGAATCCCGTAGGTGTTGTGTGTTGAGTGGCGGAACAATTAACAAAAAATCATGTATCAACGCCGCGCTTTGCCTCGACACCAGAGCGAAGAAATGATAATTTAAATTTAAATAAATAATTCGTTAATAACTGGTGCGCACCCAAAGGGATCGAACTTGTTGCGTTTACGGTCCGTCACTTTAGTTTTTTTACTTTACAAGATTTTTTTGGCACTGCATTCTGTAAACACTAATCGTGTCATAGCTATTCAATCAATTTTCAATGAATAAATTTAAATAAAATATAAAGTACATATACATTTTAAATATACCCAAATAGGATTACAATCTATGGCTTAATTAATATAAATAAAGTCAAAGTCCCGAGTCAGGACGCTGTTCACTTTTATTCATCTTCACACCGTTCCCGCATATAGCAGTTTAAGCAGAGAGAACTTAGTGTCAAGACACTCCGCTCTCCGCCACGAATTCAAAACAATAAGAAATTAAGGTTCATACATTCAATGAAAATACATTCAGATTACCATTTAATACTGCTTCGCTAGATTAATTTTCATTTCACGACTTCAAATATCGGAGTGTAAAGCTCAGATCAAATCAATCTCTGACATTGCCCTGGAAATGGTAATATTCGAAAGAGATTAACTGTATTTCCATAAAAGTACGGTAAATCTATGTATACTAAAATATTTTTTGTATTGAATTTGAAATTAGTTAAAGTCTAAATGGCCACGAGAGATATTAGATTTTAATTAAGGCTTGAGGCCAGTTAAGTCGACTGGTTGTGGGTTCTATCCGAACTCGCAGAGATGAAATATTTACTTAAATTTATATTTCCATTTCTTCGCTCTGGTGACGAGGCTAAGCGCGGCGTTGAGTTCTGCCACTCAACACGCAATGCCTCCAGAATTCGGCAGAAAGTGGGGAATGGAGTGTCTTACACTAGGTTCCATCTGCCTACCCTACTGTGTGCGGGATACACCGTGAAGCTGATTTATTTGATTTATTTTATTTTAAATAATTTATTCTATCTTATAAAGACTAGTCGTGGCGGGGAGGTACAAGCGTGCGAATGTAAGCGCGATCGGTTGTGGGTTCGATTCCTACCTTAGGAAAGGAAATATTTAATGTATTAATTTCCTTCTTCTACTAACTAGGCAAAATTTGACGTTGAGTTCGCCACCCAAGATGCAATGCTTTCAGAATTCGTCAGTAAGTGGGCAACGGAAATATATTAATGGGAACGCAATTTCTTAACATCAGGTTCCCAGGTTTCTCTATAGTACTGCGTGAAAAAAAAAGCTTTGGAACCGTTTTACCATATATTAAACCACACCAAATTCTCTACTAAGACATCCCAGAATTTCTATTAAAATAACAATAATTTAAACTTTTATACGGTACAATAATACATACAAATTTACATCTCAATTATAGAATAAATTTGTAATTTGTCACAGCAAAGGTCTACCTAACAAGGTGATCTAATGTAAAGCCTAACTCCAAGCCAATTTATAGGCAAAGCTGTATACTCAGTTTCAAATGATGTTATCAGACCAGTATTACTGTAATGGACTACGTAAGAAGATTATCTCTCTCCCCATCTCATTATAAACGTAATTTTGAATTTAGTAAATGCCGAGGAGTAATGGAGTTCAAATCCATTTCGTGAGAATGTGTGTTTGATTTTGACAAAAAAGATATTTTGTTTCTTTTTTTTTCAGCTTCACGCTGTATCCCGCACACAGCAGGGTAGGCAGAGGGACCCTTGTGTTAAGACATTCCGTTCCCCACTTTCTGCCGAATTCTGGAGGCGTTGCGTGATGAGTGGCAGAACTCAACGCCGCGCTTTGCCTCGACACCAGAGCGAAGAAATGGAAATATAAATTTAAGTAAGTATTTCATCTCCTCGAGTGAGGATCGAACCCACAACCAGTCGGTTTTACGGTCACACTTCGTGCCGCTGCGCCACGACTGGCCTCTTGTTAGTTTAGTTTGTTGTTAGTTTAGTTGAACCGAATGTTATTTATTATAATCAAACAAAGATCTTGGAATATAAAGCCATCATGGGACAGTGGTAAATCAACTGATAGTAAGCACGATGGTTATAACTTTGGTGTCCAATCAGGGAAGTGAATTATTTTGGTAAAAATAAAACACGGATTTCAATCCTTCACGTAATATGGATTAGTCTCGATTAGAGGACAAATGGGACGTGATGAACAAAGTGTAAATTTTTATCCCGCACACAGCAGTGTAGGTAGAGGGAACCTAGAGTTAACACACTCCCCTTTTCAAATTAGAAAGTAGGGAGCGGAGTGTCTTAACACTAGACTCTGCTTCCTCTGCTACAAGCGGGATACAGCGTGAATATAAAAAAGATAAGGACTTTTTCCATTTATATAATTCAATTCTGTAAAGTACTTATAAAAAGTTGAAGCTTGATTAGTTGATTTGACTTATTAAATCGAACCAAAATGTAAATAGAACATAGCTGGCTCATCCGAGAGTGTACTTCTCCACAACCTTGACCGCTTAGCTTCGTTTATATGAAACATCAACAGCCCTCCAATATCGAAAAGTAAAGGATCGTTCTTCAGCTCCAATAAAACTGGACTAATTAGCGTGTGCTTTAAGCTATTTTTAATATATTTTATTTTAATTTTATTCTATACTAGCAATATTTACGGCTTCGCCCGCTCGATTAAATGGAAATAACTAAGAATTAATATATGACACGTAATAGACTCTAACTGTAGAAGGTAGCTTTGACCGCAGGTACAGTAGAAAAATAAAGTAAAATATAGGCTTCCTTGATAAATGGATTGTTTAAAACAAAAAAACTTTTTAAAGAGCAGTGTTGAGTTTCGCCACTCAACACGTGATGCTTCCAGAATTTGACGGAATGTGGGAAATGGAATGTGAGAATGTCATAGAACCGAGTATTTTAACACTAGTTGCCTTCCCTCTACAGCCCGCCCCCCCCCCCCCATTTCCTTCTGCCTACCATGCTGTTAGCGGGATACAGCGTGAAGTTAATAAAAAAAATCATGTATTAACTGTTAGTTACAGACATTAAGTAACTTAACCATATACATTTATTTTGTCAAATTTTCTCATCGTGTCAAGAAAAAAAATAAAACAAAAGTATTATTAGCTAGTTGACGCAACAAAAAAAACCAGATAAGCGCGAGTCGGGCTCGCCCACCGAAGCATCTCTACAAAAATTGGAAGAGAAGGAGCTTTATCTTAAATTCAAGGTTAGCTTAGCCAGACCTCTTTCATCTGATAGCTCACTTGAACTAGCGGCTTTAATATCAAATTTTGCCACTCTTTTAAGGTTATTATTTTTAAAATTTAACCACAAATGTACAGTTTTTAGATTTCCTGAACTAGTACAGATAGTAGAAGCTAGCTGCCAAATTTTATAAATTATCTATAAGGGTTCCTTTTTTCCTTCAAAGATACGGAACCCTTAAAACAGAAAAAAGGTATTGTTAGTTAGTTCACTATTTGGGGTAGCCAGAAAGATCGAATCACTAAATGCGACAGCTTATACTAAAGTATGATCATTATGTAATTTAACCTAAATAACAACAAATAGAAATTACTGCGTTAAATTAAACAAATCTTCGTTTAATATAGACATTCCCACCAAAAACATTGATATTATGTATAACTTGGATCTAATCTGTTAAGGCCAGTCGTGGCGCAAAGTGTTGACGACTGGTTGTGGGTTCGATCCCCACTCGAGGAGATGAAATATTTACTTAAATTTATATTTCCATTCCTTCGCTCTGGTGTCGAGGCTAAGAGCGGCGTTGAGTTCTAGCACTCAACACGCAATGCCTCCAGAATACGGCAGAAAGTGAGGAACGGAGTGTCTTAACACTAGGTTCCCTCTGCCTACCCTGCAGTGTGCGGGATACAGCGAATACTGATTAAGATTAATCTGGATTTTCTAGAGATTTCTAATATAGTAAATCTAAACTAAGAACGATTCTTAATTATAAAGTCGCAAGTTTTCACACTCTTGAAAGAATCAAGAGCCATAGACGCATACTCTACACAAAAGAGTGGTCAAGGCTACAAACTAGATTACTAACGTCAACTTTCTGTCATTTTCATAGATTTAATTAACTTTTTTTTATTTAAAGAGATTTATAATAAATAAATTTCGCTTACGCTTATCTTCCTGTGACATATTTTTTTTTATATATATTAATCTTGTATTCTTACACATCTTATATGACAGTCTTATCTTATTATCTAGCCTATTACTTGTACTTTTTTTTTTCAGTTATACAGCAGGGCAGTGTTAAGACACTCCCGTCTCTACTTTCCTTACATTAATATTTATTGTAAGAAAAATATACGCTTTGGCACCTTTTTACAGTTTTATTCTTAATCTTCATAAAACAGATTATTTAGAGAGAACATAGTGTAAAGACACTCCGTCTTACACTTTTCGGCTAAATTTTAATTTGAAATTAACTTGATAAGTTTTATATTGTATGTTGATTGGCGGAACTCAACGCCACATTTAGGTACATATATACAATAACAAATAACGTTATCACATGCATGACCTAAATTTTTAAAAATATACACCAAGCTTCGAAGTAAACAAGAGTGTGAGCACGTCTAACGTTTTTAATCCCTCTTGAGATATATTTTTTTTACTTTGTAGTAATGTTGTCTATTGTAAGGAAATGGGGCAAAAGGGATCAAAGTACGCTCGCTGATTAAATATTGGATGTGCGATATACAAAGTTTGCTTTTAATTAGGATTTCTTTTGATTTCTTATCAAAACAAAAAAAGTTAAATTTGTGATAAATGTGATTGAGGTCGTCATGGCGCAGAAGAACAGCATATGACTGTCATCGCGATGCCTGTGGATTCTATATCTACTTGAAGGAATTAATTATAAAAATTAAATTAAATTAAATTAAATTAGCTTCACGCTGTATCCCGCACACAGCAGGGTAGGCAGAGGGAACCTAGTGTTAAGACACTCCGTTCCCCACTTTCTGCCGAATTCTGGAGGCATTGCGTGTTGAGGGGCAGAACTCAACGCCGCGCTTAACCTCGACACCAGAGCGAAGAAATGGA
>JAATLQ010011163.1:46091-57624 GCA_013421005.1 Heliconius erato x Heliconius himera
GCCGACCATTAATTATATTTAATCAATATTATCATTTCCGCTTTGGTAGAAAAAGCGGCGTTGAGTTCCATGACTTGATAATTAGGGCTCAAAGTGGGGAACAGAGTGACTTGATCTTCCACCTTTTTATTATATATTATTAAAGTAACATTATATGCTTAAAATTAAATATTTGAAAAAAAGTACCTCTTTTTATTTCTATATATTATATACTGCACACAGCAGGGTAGACAGAGAGAAACTAGTGTTAAGATACTCCATTACCGTTCTTCACTTTCCTCCGAATTGTGGAGGCATTAAGTGGCGGAACTCTAGATAAATATTTTATTTCTTCGAGTCAGGATCGAACCCACAACTACAGTCACAAAGACAAGAGTTTACAGTCACGCTTTGTGCCCCTACGCCACGACTGGCCTCATCCTGTTCTATGCTAACATTTTTTTCTATATTTAATTTTATAGTATTTAATTTTATAATAAGTTAATAATTTAATTTTCTACAACAATTAAGTACTATTAAAGACTACGTAAAAAAATTCGTAGCTTTTCATAAGTACACCGTGCGAGTACAATATTGGAAGAGAAGCTAATAAAAAATCCGTTATTTTCTTCTATCTGGAAAAGACTACATCTATTATTGTAAGAGGCCAATCGTGGCGCAGGGGCACAAGATGTGACTGTAAAAGCGACTGGTTGTGAAGGAAATTAAATATTTATTTGCATTTATATTTTTATTTCTTTGTTCTGGTTTAGTGGTAAAACGCTGCGTTGAGTTCCACTACTCAACACGCAGTGCCTCCAGAATTCGGTGGAAAGTGGGGAAAGTCGGCTTAACGCTAGATTCCCTCTGCCTACCCTGCTTTGTGTGGTGGTACTCTGATGCAGCGTGAAGCTGATTTATTTTATTTATTTTATTCCCCAATAAAAGTGCTCATACATCCAGTCCATAAAGCGTACGAACAGTTTAATATTTATTTATTCTGAATGTTTTACTTTGCGTAAAACGCGGGGTCAAAGCTGCACACATTTCACGCCCGTTGACTTTGAATTGATATTGAATGAAACAGTGCAGAATGGCGACACTCCTTGCAAATTTTAATTATATTATGTCTATAATCGTCAGAATAAATAAGTCACTTGGGCACATACGTGTGTTCGATTCCAAGTCGAAGAACTTAAATATTTAATATTTTCATTTCCTTGCTCTAAAAACGAGGCAAATTGCGGTTTTAACTTTCGCCACTTAACACGTAATACCAGAATTCGGCGAAAAGTGGGAAACCGAAGAGTCATAACAATAGGTTCCCTTTGCCTACTCTACTATGTGCGGGATACAGCGTGAAGTTAAAGAAAAAAAAGTCATATATTCATATTTTTTTTAGTTTCACGCTATTGGCTATAACCTAGTATCGACATTATTTAAGAAAATGGAAATATTAAATTTCCTCTATACATTGATATTTTGGGAGATAAACATAACCCAAAATATATTCCATATTCGAAAAAAGACGCTGGGCGCATATCTAACTAAATTTTAGTTACGTTTCTTCTCTCAACAATAAATACCAGGTAACAAGACTATCCGAGCTTCCGCCACTAAACTCTCAATGTCTCAAAAATTTATTAGAAAGTAGAGAACGGATCTTAACACTGGGTTGAAGCTAAAAAAACTTTACGTATTCATAGTTATTAAGAAAACGTATAAAAAAGTTGAACGTAGCGGGACTCCAGGAGGCGCGGATATGAGTCCCGCTGGTCTTCTAAATAAGTATTTTTCTTTCCTAAGTGTGGAATAACACTTTAAAAATGTTTAAAATATTTACGTATAGTTAGGTATATACAATTCAACGAGAGACCTTAACAAAATGCGTATATAATAAAAATTGTTCATTTATTTATGATTCTTTTTTATTTCTAATTGAAATTGAGGTTAAAATTACACCAAAACCCACACTATTCAATCCAAGTAATGACATATAACATTAGATTCTCGAATCCTCCATTCGAAAAGGGTCACGATCTCCAATAACGAGGGGACTGAAGACAGGTTGCTTTTTATTTGTAATGGAAAATATGAAAAAACCGGTCAAGTGTGATCCCGCCAAAGGTTCCGTATTCATTTCATGAATGTAGGTCAACAAGAACACAATTTATAAAAATTTAAGAAGTTAAGTTTGCATTACGCATATGCGCATTTTTCGTATGAAATAAACGATAAATACAAAAAAACAACATTTTTTTACATATAAATTTAAAATTTTCGGATTTTTTTCTTCGTTTATATTGTAAGCTCTCATATTAAAGCCAAATGCTGTAATTTATTAAAAGCTCAGTTTTTGCTCCAAGGAACAGTGGATACCCTTCCTCCTTTAAATTCATCCACGCGATCTTGAAATAAATTTAAAATTATTGGTATATGGGACCCTAAAAAAAATACGATTAGCCCATTTTATTTCGGACTTTTAAAGAAAATATTTCTTGCAGATAAATATAAAATAAGTACAGTTGTTTATTTTTATTTTGTAAGCATTAAAATTTTGTCCTTGTCTTGTCATGTTAAGGAATGAAAAATATAATGTCTGTCCTGTTACCTTGGGATTTCTTTTGCAAAAGCCTTTGTGATGATAAACCTTGTATGCATACAGAACAGTGTTTTATTATTTCTGTACATTTTTATAAAAATAAAATAAAACATCTTCACTCTGTATCGCTCACACAGCAGGTAGGTAGAGGGAACCCAGTGTTAAGACACTCCGCTCCCCACTTTAATCCGAATTCTAGAGGCTGTGTGTGTTTGAGTGGCGGGAATCATCGCCCCACTATGCCTCCACACCAGAGCAAAGAAATGGAAATATAATTTATTTAATAGACAGACAGACTGCAGAGTCTTAGTAATAGGGTCCCGATTCACCCTTTAAGTACGGAGCCCTAAACACGTTACAGTACAATCCATCATATATCACATTTCGAATGCGTCAAGTATCAAATCTATACATATAATAAAATTGTAGCTGATCGCTGTTTCTACATGAAAGATATATTGAAATATCTGTTATTGATGGTATGTATCAATTTAATGGAACCCACACAATTTTTTTATTTTTGTCTGTTTGTCTGTGCGTTTGTCATATCTGAGATAAGGCTTAACCAATTTAAATGCAGTTTTTACAAAACTTCTCTTAACATTTTGTGCATGCTTTATTTAAATTAGTTCATTAATTTAAAAGTTATATTAATAAAAAAAAATTGCTCAATAAAATCCTGGAATTTTATTGAATTAGCTGAAACTAGTTTCCATTGCGTGTATATTATCTTTAAAATGATTATTATGTTATTAGTACACTACTAAAGTAATTCAGATTATTAAACAAATAGAGAATTAGAGGCAAGTCGTGGCGCAGGGGCACAGAGTGTTACTTTAAAAGCAACAGTGGGTTCGTTTCGTGGGTTCGATTCCCACTCGAGGAAATTAAATATTTAATATTTTCATGTTCTTCGAGCTGGTGTCGAGGCACAGCGCCGTTGAGTTCCGCCACTCAACATGCAATACCTCCAGAGTTCCGTGGAAAATGGGGAAAGGAGTGTCTTAACACTCGGTTTCCTCTTCGTACCATGCTGTGTGCGGGTTATGGCGTGACGCAAATAATTATGTAGTTTAAGCGAACAAAGCCGCGAGCGGGTCGCTAGTTTATTAAGTAAAACCCATGAAAAAAATAACTTTTACTCACGCCAACTTATTTCTTATGAGTTAATTTGCTATACTTTTTCAGTTGAAGTCTCGCGTTAACACAATATAGAGATCAGTGGCTTGAAAAATCACGAACCATTTTACAAGTAAATCGGTTTTGTACCAGTTACACACAAATGACTTCATGCATAGCTCTTATATTTTACTGAAACAATTTTTAAAAATATATGTATATATTTGTTTTTATATGAATTATATCACAGATTTAGTTCTGTTGTAGGTTTTATGTTTTTATTTTTATTAAAAAATATATATATATTGAGATGTAGAGTGATTTAAGCCTACAGCCATGGTGGGGTCAGGTTTTAGAGGTAAAAAGAGAAAGAAACCACAGATTTAAGTCAAGTGTTTTTTTTGTAACCTGCACCACTAACTTGGTGGTACCAATACTTCCTTTTTCATTAACTAGGCTACCGAAATGAAAACATTGTTTTTTATAAAGCAGAGTAGACGGAGGGGGCCTAGTGTTAAAACTCTCCTACACCACTCAATTATCAAGATGTCGTGTTGAGTAGCAAAACTCAATTTCGCACTTTATCCAGAGCGAGGAATTGAATTGATGAATTTGAATTTGAATATAAACTTTCGCCCAAGTGGGAAACTAACAGGAACATTGTGCTCCACTTATTAACATGCCCTCGAAATTAGTCGAAAAGTAAAGAATGGAGTGTCTTAACATGAGTGACTCAGCACTTAGAGAAATGTGTCTCAACATTTCATTTTAACCCTCATATCCCAAGCGCTTTACCTAAAAGGTAACGGAGAATAAAAGCGTAAGCGCGACGGTGATTGGTTCGATTCCGTCTCGGGGAAATAAATAATTATTTATAGACAGAGCGCGGCGTTGAGTTCCACCACTCTACACACAATACCACGAATATTTGACGGAAACTGTGGAACGGAATGTCTTAACACTAGGTTTCCTCTGACTACCCTACTATATGCGGGATACAGCGAAAAGCTGAAAAAAAAGAAAAAAATCAATACATAATTTAACTTGTAAACGAGTTTTAGTTTCCCCATATTCTATTTATAAGGTAATTTCCATACATTTAGATCCCAAAACGCAATTCTCATAAGATTATACCCAACTCAGGCGTAAGAAATTTACAAGAACGCGATTGCTACGAGCTCGGCACGTACTATTCGAACGTGATACATAAAATAAATGGCTTTTCTTTTTCTAAAAAAAAGTTCTACAATTTCTTCATTAGTATTGGAATTTTCTAGTAATATCGATTCATTTGAATTTATAGTTCATATAAAAACACAGGTACATACAGAATTGAGGCCATTGCTGTGGGTTGACGGTTCCCTCCACCCTCGAGGGAACGATATTGTTCATAAATATATGAATTCTTAGATATGGTAAGATGGAACTGGGCTTGGAGTTTTATTTAAAATAGGTGGAGAGCAACGAACAGACTGTCTTAAGTAAATAGGAAATTATGTTTATATAAAAAAAATCTATTAAAGATAAAGAAATAATCAACTTACTTCCTGTATATAGCAAGATAGATAAGAATCCAGTGTTAAGTCCGTACCAGTTTTGTTGTTTTTTCTCCCCTGATGCGGGATAAATCGTAAAACTAAAAAAAATATGTACAAGAAGTCCTTCTTTCAATATTGATATAATATTCAAATGTACCGTAATTTGCCTCTCCATTCGCTGTTTTATTTAGGCTTTTTGGCTAAATCTTCGTACAATAGCAGTATTATAAATAAAAACAAAAACCATGCTTAGAGAGGGAAACGTGTATACGAAAAATATGTAAATAAATAATGTTCTTGAGAACTGGAATCCTTATAGTATATAAAGTCGAGCTCGCCCACTGAGGGTTCCGTGCAAAACATGAAGGTCTCGAGCTTTTCCTGAAATTCAAGCTTACCTTAGCCAGAGCCCTTTCATTTGATACCTCACTTGGACTAGCGGCTTTAATACCACATTTTGCCCCTATTTTAAGGCTACAATTTTTTAGAATTTTACCACAAATGTATAGTTTTCAGATTTTTTCCTGAACCATTACTACCTGTAGCTGCTAAATTTGATAATTTGATAATTCTAGGTCAAACGGAAGTAACCTATCAATTTTGATTCTCTTCATAGTGCCGAAATACGCGTTTTTTGCGATATAAACGGCCATATCTATTTTTAAGTTAATCCAAAAATACCAAATTTTCAAGAAATCATAGTACCGTAAATTTGAGTATATTATATAAATTTCAACTCGATAACTGCAAACGTTCTCAGGCAAAAGCTATTGACAGACAAACAGAGAGGCAGACAGATGGACGGACAACAAAGTGACCTTATAAGGGTATCTTTTTTCTTCCTAAAAATCACGATGGTTTATGTGATACTTTCTTCCCAGTGTATTTTGCTTTGTTTTTTTAACGATTTTAAAAAAGGAGTTTATTAGTTTTACCTATAGGCTTAATAAGGTAAGTATGTAATTTTGTTGGAATTAGATTAAATTTTTAAGTGTATGTATGTTTTTAAATTTCTCGGAAACTAAGTCATACCTTTTCTATTTAAATTAGAATATGAATGATTTCAATTTAGAGACAGTGCAAGTTTCATCGAAATTTCTACAGTAGTTTTTGAGGTATAGTTACCCACACATTTCTGGAGGGAACATGTACAATATACATAAGTTAACTTAGGCAATTGACAGGTTAGTTAGATTTCATTTGATTACTGAACCTTGTGTGTACCTTTATATTCCTTTTGCTTGTTAGTTTGGTGAGACAATCTAGCAAAGATCGAAAATCTTAAGCTAATTCCTGTTACAAAGCCTCTTACACATTTTTATACATATACCGCACACATCAGGGAAGACAGAGGGAACCTAGTGTTAAGACACTCTGTTCCCCACTTTCTACCGAATTCTGGAGGAATTGCGTGTTGAGTGGCAGAATTCAGCGCCGCGCTTTGTCTTGACACCAGGAAGAAATGGAACCACCGAAGAACACCACCGAAGAAATGGAAATATAAATTTAAATAAATATGTCATCTCCTTGAGTGGGGATCGAACCCATAATCAGTCTGTTTTACGGTCACACTTTGTGCTCCAGCGCCACGACTGTCCTGGACTTACAAAATAAAATTACTATAATCATGACTTTCTCAAAGGAATCTCTTTAAAACATAAATTAATCTGTTTTTTATTTGTACTATAGTACGCTTTTTACCTATACAATTTATTATAAACAGTTTTTCTTTGATAAAAAATAATTATAGCATGTTTATAAGCTAGCTCTCACACGCTCGGTTAATTTCATTGATTATACTATCAAAGGAATCAGTAATGGTATTTTTTTAAAAGGCTTATAAATATTAATTCTGTATAAAAATATTGGTTTTATTGTATCAATGTTGAGAATATAGCAATCACATATTGTAATTATCTTTTGAAAGCAAATGTGTATGTAAGAAATATATAGAAGTCGATGTATATGTGATTTTTTTAGCTTCACGCACATAGCTGGGTAGGCAGAGGGAACCTGGGAGCCTAGTATTAGGAAGCTTCGTTCTCATTAAAACACTTCCGTTCTCCACTTTTCGCCGAATTATGGAGGTATTGCGTGTTAAATGGCGTTACTCAACACCACGTGAAGCAAAATTATACATTAAAATGTTTCTTTAACATTTTTAAAGTCTTATTCCTCATCACCGCAGAGAGACTTGCGTGTGACTGTAAACGTGACAGGTTTTGGGTTCGATTCCCACTCGAAGAAATTAAATTTTTAATATTTTAATTTTTCTCGCTCTCGCAAAGAGAGAAATGAAAAAAGAACATTCAAACCCCGCTGTTGTTTTTGAAACGTAGCAAATAATAATTAAGCGGACAGATAAATTTAGTGTTAAGACTCTCCGTTCCAATTCAATTACGAGACATTGAGTGGAGACTAGCGCAACCAAACACCGCGGTACACCTTACCAAATGAAGTTATAGAGATTAAATTAAGTAATAATACTTAAACATTAAACACGTACGAAGTTTAATAACTTAGAGAATATATTTCTCAACAATATGCCTTTTATAGGGCCCAAGGCCTTGTTCTTGGGAGTTATATCGTTAACTTAAGTTAAAGTTTGAAACTATAATTTGTGAAGTCACGTCTGAGAAACACTCTGGAGTGTATTATAGGTGAGTGAGTGTGCTTGTTATATTGATAATTGCTTTAAATTAAGTTGTTTTGCTTTAAATTAATTTTTTTTTTCAGCTTCACGCTGTATCCCGCATTTAGCAGGGTAAAACGAGGGAGTGTCTTAACGTTGGGCTTAAGACACTCTGCTCTCCACTTTCCGCCGGATTCTGGAGGCATTGCGTGTTGAGTGGCGAAACTCAACGCGGTTATGCCTCGTCACAAGAGCCATGAAATGAAAATATTAAATATTTAATTTCCTCGAATGGGTATCGAACTCACAACCAGTACGGCCGGCCTCAGGGAAGAAAAATATTTTAAAACATTCGTCTGTATGATTTAAGTCTCGATATTTAATTTGTATGAGAAGATATGTTTGTGAAGACGAGAGATGGACGAAAAGGGTGACGTCATGGAGAGGACCTGTGGGCCAGCCAGACCAAATAAATTGAGGCCAGTCGTGGCGCAAGGGCTGTGCCCTACTTTCCGTTAAATTCTCGAGACATTGTATGTTGAGTGGCGGAACTCAACGCCGCACTTTGCATCGCTACTAAAGCGAAGAAATAGAAATATAAATTTAAATACATATTTCATTTCCTCAAGTGCGGATCGAACCCACAACCAGTCGCGTTTACCGCTGCGCCGAGACGGCTGGAACCTACGTACTCGTACTTAGAAAAAAGTGGAATATTTAAAAGTCATACAATATACATCATAGCTTATGTCGTTCCTACGCTAAGTGCTCGTGTCGCAGGTAGTAGGTTCATAAATTCTGAATCTGAATGAGGCACTAATCCGCCATAAATCCAATCAGTGCGTAATTACAATTTAGGCCAAAACGCGTGACCGAAATGTGAACGAGGGTCTCATGTGTAAATTATGTTTATAATACGTTGTATATTTTTTATAGCTTCACGTTCTATCCTGCATATATGCATATATGTACCGGGGAAGGCTAAGGGAACCTATTGCTAAGAAACTCCGTTCCCCACCATCTAATTCGGGAGACATTGTATGTGAGGTGAACCTCTACGTCGTGCTTTTAATCTTGTTATCAGAGCTAGGAAATAAAAATATTGCATTTTTTGAGTTGGTAATCGAATCCACAACCGTCGCGTTTACAGCCGCACTCGCTGAGACACGACAGTTTATATATAAATATTAGTAATGTTTAATTACCCTTGGAATTATCTCTGTATTTTCATAATTTTCTTATATAATTGTTTAGAGCGTTGCCACTGAATACGAAATGTCTCAAAACTTGGGCAGAATTTGGGGAACGGATTGTCTCAAAACTAGGTTCCCTACCTTGCTATATACGGGATATAACAGTGCAAATTAATAATTAAATAAACGAGTATAATTATGTCGTTATAACTTTTTGAGATATAATTTATTTTTAAAAAAGATCAAAGGTTAATCATTAAAGACTTTTTAATGATCGTAAATTTCATGTTCTTTATCAGAATGTTTTTATAGGTTCATTAAACTTTAATTACTTAATTATTATTAGAGGCAAATAAAAAAAAATAGGTCAATTGCAAGTCGGACTCGTCTATAGAGGGTTCCATATAAATTTCAATTATTTCAAATTTCAAGGGGAAGTGCAGCTTATAATATTTGATTTTTTCCATAAAGAGTGTTTGAATCTCTTGAAAATCTGAGTGTGTGAATTATGTTTTAACATAATCATTAGAATGATGATATATAAACATAATCATTAGCATGAAATGATTATGTTAAAACATAAAATACTTTGAGGCCAGTCGTGTTGCAGGGGCACAAAGTGTGACTGTAAAATCGACTGGTTGTGGGTTCGATCCCCACTCGAGGAAATATTTCTTAACATTTATATTTTCATTTCTTCGCTTTGTTGTCGAGGCAAAGCTCGGCGTTGATTTCCACCACTCAATACGCAATGCCTCCAGGACTCCGCGTAAAATGGGAAGCGGAGTGTCTTAATACTAGGTTCCCTTTGCCTACCCTTCTGTGTGCGGAATACAGCGTGAAGCTAATTTATAAAATACTTATTAGTTTAAATTTTTCAGATTTTTCCTTTGTTAGTATAGTAAATTCTCACTCTGTGCCAATTTCATAAATTTAGGTCCACGGGAAGTGCCGTATAGGTTTTGATGGCGTGTCGAATGTCCTAGAAAATACAGTAAAAACTATGCACAAAAGCAGTCTGTTGATTGCATTGACAAAGCTCGAGTTTTTCTTTGCTCCAAGGTACCGTAGACCGCAATATTTGATATCAATTTCCGTTTGATACCTCTACGCGATATTGAAATAAACGGTCCCGACAGACTGACAGATATGCAGAAGAACAGAACAACAAATTGATCCTATAAAAGTTCCATTTTTTTTACTTTTCAGGTTTCAACTCTTAATATAAAAGCTGCCTTCGAGCTGTTCTTGTTACATACAACGAAATATCAAAGTGCTTACAAAAATCTTCGTATGAAAAATATTTTGAATTTAAAATTATTATTGGATTAGCCAAGCAATATCCATTTTCGTTTTCTTCCTTATTCTTATTTATTATGTAAAGATACTATAAAAATACAGATAAAAGATAAGAGATTTTATCTTTTAATTGGCACTTTATTCTGCGGGTGCACTCTCCGTTGTTTGTGTATCGCGGATATCGCTATCAGAAACTAAGGGTCGTCTCGATAACGCCTTCATGAATACAATAGATATTCAAGTATTTATTAAAATATGGAAAAAAAATCTTGATATTATTAATAAATAATTTCTATTTTCAATTTATTTGCTTGTGAAGTTAGATCCAGTATTTATATGTTTATTTTATTACAACAATCAGTCATTAAAATATAAAATATATTCAAAACAAGATTTTCCTTTTTTTGTGTATAATTTGAATACTCCGACAGTAAATGCGACAGTTGTGGGTTCGATCCTCAGTCAGTGGAATGATTATATATAAATTATTTCGATTTCCCCGCTCTAAACGGACGAAGCGCAGCGTAAAAAAAGCCACTCGACACGTGGCTCCAGAATTCGGCTGAAAGTGGGGAGCGTAGTGTCTAAACACTAGACTGCCTACCCTGATAATTTCGTGAAGCTGAAAAAAAATAAATGAAGTTAAATAAAGGAGACTGAAACTATTCCATACATTTTTGGGCCCAGAATGTAAATATATGAAAATGGTATGATTTAATAGATTTAAGTACATCATTCCCTCCCTGAAAACTATATAAATTTTGGCAATCTGAGAGCTGAGTTATTAGAGATTTGACAAAAGTGAGGTTAAGTTCGCAGCACAATTTCTTGAATATCAACTTCTATAAAATATGTGATTACTGAGTTGTATAAGCATTAATGTTTATTATTTATAAATAAAACACATTTTAATGAATATTTTATTCTTCTTTTATTATCTATTATTAAAATGTCATCTAAGAAGAGTGCAGGTGGAACTAAATTATTTTGGTATCTAGCCCAACTAAGGTATGGTACCTTATATATATAATACTCATAACATAAGCACAGCAGCCTACCATTCGTCTTCCTACAATACAATTGCAGTATTTCATAGCAATAGCTTCCCTTCCTCTACGAAAGCTGTCAACTAAAATGTAACAGAAATATATTTTCCTGCTTATATGTCGGG
>JAATLQ010011167.1:0-10465 GCA_013421005.1 Heliconius erato x Heliconius himera
CTGATTATAGCAAATAACCTATACTTAAGTCCTATAAACAAACGCCCACACTTAATTGAAGACATGACCGCAACCACGAGTGGAGTTCCGATATAATCGGCGCTGGCACATATCACTGTGCCTGCGTGGCGGTAGTGTGAGTACACACCACGCGCGCCCTCCCAGTTCCTCGCACTGTGTCCTCTGCTAGTCAGAGGAACACGCGGAAGAACGCCGTCGCGTCGGATTATTAGCCGACGAGCAATCATTGCCCAAGGACGGATCCTGTAGGTAATAATTACTCGCCGCCCAGGGCGCACCGGTACGCTATACTGCTCGTCCTCCCCGAATGACCAGCATTCGAAAAGGGCCAACAGCAAGCGCACACACGTGGAGGTTATCCGACTTCGCACCCCAAACTATCAACCCCAAAAACAACCCCTTTGCTGATTATAGCAAATAACCTATACTTAAGTCCTATAAACAAACGCCCACACTTAATTTAAGACTCCTAGTACTTATAGTAACGAATAATATCGTAAAAACCCGTCTTAGTGAGCACCTATGTCCTTTAAAGAACGCCCATGCAAAATATGAAAGTCCTAGCACTTTTAGTTTCTAAGATTTCGTGAAGAGTGAATGAGTGACTTTTTGTTTTAATACATATAAATTAAACATAAAGTGTAGAAACGCCTTAGTTTTTTATATTCAATTTTTCCACTTCACATAAAAAATAAAGCGTGATATAATTCCATTTATATAAATTCTAGCATTTTCATTAAAATTAAAGTAAAACAAAATTATAATTTATTAAATTCCACTTAGATTGAAATACATTATTTTATTATAATATAAAATGAATAACATTTCCATATGAAATAGACAAAGCTGCTAAATAGTTAAAACACTTCAAAGCCGCCGCAAAATCTATTAATTCTCACATTCACACTCGATAAATTAAATTTAACACTCTAAAGTCCGGTCGTGGTGCTATCGACCGCTGGCATATTTCTCTGCAGTGAATTCTAAACCAAATTTATTACATTTTATATGAAATATTATTTATATTAATATTTTTTTATAGATATGAAGTTGATAGAGATTTGGCGAGATAGGGTTTAACTTCAAAGGATTTGTATTTAATTACTGAACTGTATCTTAAAAAATATTTTTTAATCCAATATTTTTAATCCGTATGGAAATAATTAAGCGTGTCACTGTTAATGCGATGCCTGTGAGCTAGATTCCCACTCGAAGAAATTATTTATAATTATTTTTTAATTTTTTTGCTTTGGTAACAAAGCAAGCCGCGGCGTTGAGTTGCGCCACTCAGCAATGCAGCATAAAATTGTTGAACGAAATGTCTTAATATTAGGTTTTAGGCTCTGCTTATACTGCTAACCAAGGATATAGAAGGAATAAGCTGAAGAAAAAAAAACAATAAATATTTTAGTTAAGCCACGGAAAACCAAATAAATATATTAGTCTAAGTTTTGTACCGGACTTCAAATTACTCACCTAAGTCGTACAAAAGCCAGATGATTGTGCCAGATTAGAATCAGGTACGGCAGTGAATTAATTTGAAACGTGCCAATGATTTAGAACGTCCAGTTTGGGCGTAATTTGGTTATGGATGGCGTGGCTCACTAGTTTACCGAGTGCAATTAGCATTTATAGGGTTAGGCATTACTTCTGCCTAATGTACAACACTGCCAGTGAGGTCGTAGATCTGAAATATTTCTAACGATGCATTACGTACATAGAATTTTGAATATATATGTGAATTTCGTGAATGTATTTTTGGCATGCTGTAAGTTGGTAGCTGCGTAATCTAGTTCAAGTTATTTGTTGGGCAATTTAGAAATGTCATTCTTGTTGCTATAATGCATTTGACTGAACTATTTTGTTGTCATGTTTTGGAGATATTTTATTTTATTTTTAAAAGATTATTAGATTTTTAGTATGGTATTTATTATCTTTAAATCATATATTGTATCGTATCAATTAGTCATGTTTAAGCATAAACAGAAATAATAAAAATAAAAAAAATATAATATAAAGAAATAATAAAAAACAAAAATATTATTAATTTCTTAATTTTTTAAAGTGTTGTTCTACACTTATTTATTTCCATTTAGCAAAACATGGCTAGTAACCGGAACCCAACGCTATATTAACTCTCCCACATTTCAAGAATTAAACTTACAATATAACCTACAACACCGGATATTGTTAATTATACTAAGATACATCTAAATTTTCTTAAAAAGTTAACGTTAAAAAACTCTTATTGTTTTCAAATATAAAAGTGTGAATTAATAATCGAAGAAAGAAACAAAAATCAACTTCAAAACACACTAGAATGTAGTAAAGTCTGTAGTATCTTAAGGTTACGTTAAAACTTAAGGTGGCATATTCACGGCGCTAAGATCCAGATGGTACAAGTGAAAATATTCATGATAATGAGGTTCTAACACTGGCAGTAATTAGGCAGGATCTACCGACACGAAGTTTATCTCGCGTAGGCCACATGCAAGTATGGAAGAGAAATGTTAGCAAAGACTTAAAAGTTCTAGATATGGCTTAAAATAAATTTATATAATAGATTAATTCATAGTAAGATCTTTGATTTTCATGATTATAGCACATTTTAAATGTAACTATTTAACCGGATAATTCGCGTATATTTAGTATTATATATTTTTCGGAATTTCTTTGAAATCTCAAACCCACTATACCAGAGATCAAGATACAGTCAGCTCATTCTGCAGGAATCCAGAGCATTACGCGAGGCAATTAAGAAATCCTTGGCGGTAGTTTGATATAAAGTTATGTCAACTGACAGACGAATGCCACTTCAATCTACCCGTGACCACGGACTACTGCAAAGTCTTCGAAACGTCGGGTTTTCAGAAATGTATAATTTTAAATATATGCGATTTATCCGGTTAAATAGTTTCGTTTAAAAAAAAGCCCAGCGTAAAGTTATGCCACTCCATACGCGATGCCTCCAGAATTTGGCGGAAAGTGGGGAACAGAATTTTCTTAACACTAGGTCCCCAGGTTCCCTCTGCCTACCCTGGTATGTGTGAGATTAACCGTGTTTTACAAAGTTGAAATACTTTTTAGCATCAGGCTCCTTCCGTGGGAGACTAAGAAGGCGGAGAAACATACTTAAAGACATTCCGTACTACACTTCTCACTCATATTTAGTGTTATCCAAACCAATTGAACGAAACCCAATATCTCGTTTAATCGAACGAATTGGGAGCAATGCCAAACATACTTATGTGTAGCAACAATCCTTCAACTATATGTAGTCTAAAAACACTAATTGCCCGATTGTGGGGCAATGATGACGATTTTTTCATGATCTGTAAGATTTATCTAATTATAAAATTGATGTTGGTTTTTGTAAAAAAAAAAAAAGAAAAACAACAAAAGACAATAGCTGATATTTTTCTATTTTGCCTCGTTAACTATATTCGTTTTCTATATTCATTTTGTTTATTATTATTTTAAAAATAAATAATAGTTCAAAATATATATTCAAATCACATTCAAACAATGTAATTCATCGGTGCATGTCAACGGTCATTGAGGCCACAGAGAAGCGAAATCGAGTCGTCAAATACGTCGTGGGTTCGATGTCTCTTTGGATATTGTGTCATTTCTGAATTCCGTATATAGTAGTAGTAGTAGAAGTAGTTATTTTTGTCTACCCTGCTATATGGGATATAGCGTGGTGCTAAAAAAAGATCTACGTTGACATTTAATTTTAAGACTAAACATATCTCTTCTTAGTAAACAATGTCTTTGTAAATTCTATATGGCAAGAAAGCACTTTACTTAAAACAAGTTAGCGGATGTCTGAAAGGGGTGTTTCCTTGTGTTTTTATAGCAGTATTCTCAAAAATATCTTTATATTATCATATGTAAAAAATATATATATTGAAAATATATTTTGACTTAGGTCATAAAAATTAATATTTTTAAAGCTTTCTTACAAATTATGTAAAGATAATAATATTTTCATTTCATTTCATTTATTTATTTATTTAAAACATATTAGATAAAACAATAATTTTCTTCGCGGTCTTAAGCCCGATTAGGCTTGTGTGACCACTGCACATTCCTTAGTATATAAAATTAAAGAAAACAAAAAGCACATATGTAAAGACCTTTTATTCCCAACGGCTCTTAAAAAATAATTAATTTATCGAAGTTATATTTTTTATAATTCAAATAATGACAGACTACTGTAGCATCTACAGGTGATTTAGTAAAGTAATGATAATCATGATATACCTTTTTGAAATCTCGTATTAAGCGCTTGAGTTTGATACCCATTGTGGTATTTAAAAATTTTTTTTCTTCACTAAGTCCAATGGGATCCCTAATCTGCCATAATTGTTTTTTTAACGTCACCTATCTAAAAACACTTGGGCTGCTAATACGAATTTAACGATACCTCAATTGTGTCAATCCGTTCAGAGGTTGTGGAGATAAAATATTACATACATACAAGATACGCGCGAAAAACATAACCCTTCCTTAGCAGTCAGGAAAAAGATTGGAGAACGAAAATATTGATTTAATGTCCTCCGAACATAAACCATCGAGTTTACAGGCATACTGAATGACTGCTTCACTGTAGTCAATTTTATATATCAGATTTATAAGACGTTAAAATTTTTATACGTTTTCTAAATAAGTAAAATATCAATATCCTAGACAAAAATGTCAGTATTTTCTGTAAAAGACAATACTAAAACGATCCTTTGGAATTTCATTGTAAATGTGAAAGTCATGTCAGCATTATAGATATAATGCTGATATGGTTTATTCACATGTTATCAAAAATGGCTAAAACACATCTCGTAACGCGTTTCGACTAGGTAAACGAATCGGGAAGCACAAAGTATAGAGAGCTAAATCGCTGCTTTTTCTTCACTATAAATAACATACGTACTTTACTGTAAAATTCGTTATCCCATTCGGGGAAATGAATTACATAATATTTGTTTTCCTCACTCTAGTAATTAGGAAACGAGCGGCGTTGAGATCTGCTACTGAGTACCCCACGCAATGCCTTAAGAATTTGGCAGATGACACAAAATTAAACCATATCAATCTAAAATATTATACCAATAAAAAATTTTTTTATAAATATTGAAGTTATTTTAAATACCCATCCAGAAATGAATCAAAAACTTACACCTCAGTTAAATCGAAATGGATTTTAATTTCCGAGAAATTTGGGGACAAACATACAAAGCAAGATCTAATGCTAAATTACTTACGAAAATTAATCCGCGTCCTTGAAAGCCTATATAAATAATCACACTAAAATATTAGCCAATCTCAACTACTGACATATTAAATACATGTCAAATTGATACCCTCCTTTTGAAGTCGGTTAAAAAATTACACATTAAATTTTATCGATGATGGAACACAAAATATAGAATCTCCCTAACATTTTTTTTTTCCCTTTTTCTTACTCGCACACAAATAAAGCATGAAATAATTTGCTTTTTAATTAAAATTAAAGTAAAGCAAATTTATAATTTAAATATATTATTTTATTATAAAATAAATAACATTTCCATATGAAATAGACAAAGCTGCTAAATAGTTAAAACACTTCAAAGCCGCCGCAAAATCTATTAATTCTCACATTCACACTCGATAAATTAAATTTAACACTCTAAAATCCGGTCGCGGTGCTATCGACCATTGGCATATTTCTCGGCAGTGAATTCTAAACCAAATCTATTGCAGCTTAAATTAAATAATACATTAATTTTAATAAAAAAAAATATAAATATCAAATTTACATAAGTCGTAGATTAACAATAAAAAAACTCATGATGTAATGTATTTGCCTGATGGTACTGGGTACAGTGGTTATATTTACTTTTTAACTTTTAAGTATTAATTTATATATTCGAGTTATGCTTAAAATGCCTCTTAAGGAATAATTTCTGTTATTAGAAGTATAGGCATATATTTCCCATTATATTTTATAATTTTATTGAATTCCTTAATAATTTAAGACCGCGTTTAGTCAATCGTGGCGCAGTGACACAAGTATGATTACCTCGCGTGGAAAAGGAATTACTATTTATTCATTAAGAAGGCAAAGCGCGGCTTTATGTCCGGCCACTCAACACGCAATGCCTCAAAAAGTGAGAAACGAAGTGTCTTCACATTAGAGTCCCTCTATCTACCCCGCTATCTGCAGAATACAGTGTAAAACTGAAGAAAAAAAAAATAACGAATAAAAAAAGGAAAACCAAATAAACATATTAGTCTAAGTTTTGTACCGGACATCAAATTACTCACCTAAGTCGTACAAAAGCCAGATGATTGTGCCAGATTAGAATCAGGTACGGCAGTGAATTAATTTGAAACGTGCCAATGATTTAGAACGTCCAGTTTGGGCGTAATTTGGTTATGGATGGCGTGGCTCACTAGTTTACCGAGTGCAATTAGCATTTATATGGTTAGGCATTACTTCTGCCTAATGTACACCACTGCCAGTGAGGTCGTAGATCTGAAATATTTCTAACGATGCATTACGTACATAGAATTTTGAATATATATGTGAATTTCGTGAATGTATTTTTGGTATGCTGTAAGTTGGTAGCTGCGTAATCTAGTTCGGGTTATTTGTTGGGCAATTTAGAAATGTCATTCTTGTTACTATAATGCATTTGACTGAACTATTTTGTTGTCATGTTTTGGAGATATTTTATTTTATTTTTAAAAGATTATTAGATTTTTAATATGGTATTTATTATCTTTGAATCATATATTGTATGTTACCTATATCAATAAATTAGTCATGTATAAGGATAAACAGAAAATATTATTAATTTCTTATGTTTATGTTTTTAAATGTTATTCCACACTTATTTATTTTCATTTAGCAAAATATTGCTGGTAGCCGGAACCCAAAACAATATCGACTCTCGCATATTTCATTTAAACATTAGCTTCATTATAGAATAAAAACAAAAATATCACCGGATATTGTTAATTATACCAAGATACATCAAAATTTTCTCAAAAAGTTAATGTTAAAAAATCTCATTGTTTTCAAATATGAAAGTCTGAAGTAATAATGAAAGAAAGAAACAAAAATTAACTTCAAAACATACTAGAATGTACTATTATAAGATATATCTTAAGGTTACGTTAAAGCTTCAGGGGGCATATTCACGGCGCTAAGATCCAGATGATACAAGTGGAAATATTCATGATAATGAGATTCTAACACTGGCAGTAATTAGGCAGGATGTACCGACACGAAGTTTATCTCGCGTAGGCCACATGCAAGTATGAAAGAGAAATGTTTACAAAGACTTAAACGTTCTAGATTTGGCTTAAAATAAATTTATTAGTAGATTAATATATATTTTTTTTTAGCATCACGCATCATTGTAGGTTCAAGGGTGCCACTATGAACACGACGATTATAGATGGTAGAGCGCGGCGTTGAGTTACGCTACTCTACATGCAATGCCTTCAGAATTAGGCGGAAAGTGGAGAACAGAAGTGTCTTAACACTAGGTCCCCAAGTACCCCCCGCCTACCTATGTGCGAGATACAGCGTGTTGTAAAAAGTTAAAATACTTTGTAGCATCACACTTCTCGTGTGAGACTAAGAGTATAGAGAAACATACATAAAGACACTCTGTTCCACACTTTTCGCTCATGTTTAGTGTTATCTATACCAATTAAAGGGTCAACTTAATATACGAGACATTGGGTTATGTTTACTTGGTTTTATCGTACAAATTGAGAGAAATGCTAAACATATATATCCTTCAACTATATATAGTGTAAACACTAATTGCCCGATTGTGAGGCAATGATGACGAATTTTTTCATAATCTGTAAAATTTATCTAATTATAAAATCAAAGTTAAAATTGATGTTGGTTTTTGTAACAAAAAATAAATAAAACAATAAAAGACAATAGCTGACATTTTTCTATTTTGCCTCGTTAACTATATTCGTTTTCTATATTCATTTTGTTTACTATTATTTTAAAATAAATAATAGTTCAAAATATATATTGAAATCACATTCAAACAATGTAAATCATCGGTGCATGTCAACGGTCATTGAGGCCACAGAGAAGCGAAATCGAGTCGTCAATACGTCGTGGGTTCGATGTCTCTTTGGATAGTGTAATAGTAGTAGTAGTTATTCTGTCTACCCTGCTATATGGGATATAGCATGGTGCTAAAAAAAGATCTACGTTGACATTTAATTTTAAGACTAAACATATCTCTTCTTAGTAAACAATGTCTTTGTAAATTCTATATGGCAAGAAAGCAGTTTACTTAAAACAAGTTGGCGGATGTCTGAAAGGGGTGGTTCCTCGTATTTTTTTTTCTAAAAAACATCTTTATTTTATCATAAGTAGAAAATATATTTATTGAAAATGTATTTTGACTTAGGTCATAAAAATAATCATTTTTAAAACTTTCTTACAAATTATATGACCTTTTATTCCAAACTGTCCTTAAGAAATAACGTATGCCAATTTGCTCTTAAGAAAATAATTAATAATCAAAGTTATTTTTTTTATTATTTAAATAATATCAGACTACTGTGGCGTCTAAAGGAGCTTAGTTTGTTGTCCGATTCCTTACCTTGTTATTCTTCAGCTTAATCTAGAATAATTGACACGTCAAGTAGGTATATTATACGAGAGTGGGATTTTTTCTACATTTAAGTCCCATTTCTATAAACTCAATCAATGTCAATCTCACCACACCAGAGAGCAAGATGTGAAGAATTTGAAGAAACGCAGAAATCCTTGGAGGTAGTTTGATATAATAATAGAGTCAATGACAGATGACTACCATTTTATGAAATGGTAGTCAATACTTTACACTACACCATGGTAAAGTAGTGTACAGTATTTAAAACGCCGGGTTTCCAAAAATGTATGAAACTAAAAATATATACGAGTATATGTTAATAATCTTGTTAAAGAGTTTAATTCAAAAAGGAAATAGTTAGATTTTCATATGAGCAAGTTCATCTAAAACCTTGTTAGACACGAATAAAGGGACGTAAAACGTGACTTTTGTCTTTGGATAACAATCGACTTGATGAGGTAAAAAATATATTGTTTTATGTATTAAACTTCTTTCAACAACAAAAGTATTTGACAGCATAGGCCGTCCTAGCGGCAGAGCGACGATTTGACGGTAAATCTCACGGTTGTGAGTCCGAATCCCGCTCAAAAAAATGAATTACTTTCATTTGCTTGATTTGAGTTCCGCAACTCAACATCCAATAGCAAAATTTAGGCAAAAAAATATAAATAGAGTGTCCTAACACAAAGTATCCTCTGCTCAATCTGATACGTATATACCTACGAGATAGTGCAAAAGTAAAAAAAATGATATCGAAAACTGCAATTAGCAACAGTGGATTTTTTTTATTAATTTACTGTCTATTATGTATCAGAACTATTTATATTATTACTACTGTAAGATCTAATAATGAATTCTCTGAATATGGATTATATTATAGAGACGTTCAGTTGTTTATATCCCGTTCGATTTAGAAGCATAACATTTTGTATGGCGGAAATCAGCAGTGTAAAAAGACTGGAGAACGAAAATATTGATTTAATGTCCTCCGAATAAAGTTCGAACATAAACTATCGAGTTTACAGGCATACTGAATGACTGCTCCACTGTAATCAATTTTATATATCAGATTTTCCGTTTTAAAATATCTTTTTCAAAGAATATAGTAAAATAACAATGTCTTAGACTAACATGTCAGTATTTTCTGTGAAAGACAATACTTAAACGATCCTTTGGAACTACATTGTGAATAAGCCATGTTAGCATTTTAGATATAATGCTGATATGGCTTATTCACATGTTATCAAAAATGGCTAAAACGCATCTGCGTTTCGACTAGGTAAATGAATCGGGAAGCTCAAAGTATAGAGAAGTAAATCACTGCGTTGACTTCGCTGTAAATAACGTACGTACTTTACTGTAAAATTCGTTGTCCCATTTGGGAAAATGAATTATATAATATTTGCTTTCCTCATAATCGTATCGCATCGTAACTAGGAAAAGAGCGAAAGGAAACTCAGTACCCACGCAAAGCCTTAAGAATTTGGCAGATGAGACAAAATTTAATCAAATCAACCTAAAATATTATAACTGAAAATGAAATTGTAGTGAATATTATCTTTTAACAAAATTAAATAAATAATAATAATAATAATACATGTAAACTTCTATTTCATTCGATATTAATATTATATACTTACACTACATTCTATTTTCAAATTTACTTAAAACTAAATTGTTAATATTTATATTTAATATTCATCCGCACGCAGCGCATTCGCATGACAAACTTGTTTCGAGTTTTTTTGCTGTGCGTGACGTAGCCTGCTTGCTAGCTACGAGTAAAGAGTCGGCTACTATCGCTT
>JAATLQ010011185.1:0-29677 GCA_013421005.1 Heliconius erato x Heliconius himera
GTAGGTAGTCTGTTGTTTATAATTTCTTTCGTTAAAGTTTTCTATTGTTTGTGTCATTTGTTTAAGTGAGTTTTTTCAAACAATTGAAACATCCTTATTGGAACTACGAAAACGCGGGTTGAATTAAGGTTTAAATAATTTTCACATTAGTAATCTTAAGTGTTTTGCAAACATAGGTACATTACATGAATAATTCCGTAGTTAAGCGGGCGAAGCCGCGAGCGGGTCGCTAGTTTTTTATAAAATTACAACCTAAAAGATTGTCATTTCAAAAATATTCGAAAATTTAGAGACAATGAGAGGGTGAGAAAATAGTTAGCCTGTACCCGATTAAGAGCTATTTACAAATTATACTATGTGAGGTAACGCAATGTCATCCTATATCGATTGGCAACATTTATCCTGTGTAATTTTTCTTAGAGAAAACATGGTCGAGGCCGGGCGTGCGATTGTAAACGCGATAGGTTTTTGGTTCAATTCCCACTCGATGAAATAGAATATTATATATGTGTCTAGCTGCCTTGTGAAGCTGGCGAAGCGCGGTGTTGAGTTTCGGCTCTCAACACGCAATGTCTCCAGAATTCCGCGTAAAGTAAGGAAACGAAGTGTTTTAATTGGGAGGGAGTGTCTTAACACTAGGTTACTAGGTTTCCTCTGCTTATCTTGCTATGTGTATGTAGGATAAAGCTTGAAGCTAAAAAAATAGCAATGAATGCAATATATTGGTATGTTCGGAAAATAAAGAAATTATTATATTAAGTGACTATATTTTGTATACAGTTTAATTTATTATGTAAATAATATTCATTTTGTACGAAATAATAATATTAAATTCGAATTAATGTTTACGTCGAAGGCAGGCTTGTAGAATCATTTTAAATTTGATTCACGAACAATTTACTCTGCCAGGATAGCTTTACAATATCAAAATATTTATACTCTGACTGGTAGAAAATGTAAACACTCAGGTAAATATCGAAAAAACGATTAAAAGGTAGTCTCTCGTAATAAGAATAATATTTTTTTACTGTTTCATGATTTTAGTACAATTTTTTCACATAATGCCATTGAGCTAGCCTTATAAAATTTTTGTGAGATTATTTTAAAGAAATACCAATACTTTCTGAAATGATTGTGGAAAAAAATTATCAATATTGTTTTTGCTACAGCCTCTGAAGGTTATTGTTAAAATTTTACTTTAAGCTAATTTAGATTTTTTTTACAATTTATAGTTGTGCTATTATTTACCAACATAACATTTGTGTTGTCAGTTTAATGTATTAGTTTAATGCCGTCGTGGCATAGTGCAAACGTGTGACTGCGACGGTTGTTTGATTGTAACGGTTCGATTCTCACTCTTGTAAAAGTTTTCTTCACTAGGTTTTCTCCGTCTACTATATGTGGTATATAGCCTGACGCTAAAAAACATGTTAAGAAATGTGTAATTAAAAAAAATCATTTATCATAATTTAAATATTGCTTAAATTTCCTACAAACAAATATATTAATTTCATTATTCAAATACAGCTTTAGAATTATTACAAGTTTTCATAAAGGATCTTACTCTTGCGAAACACCAGGTTAATTCAATCAAACTTTGCCGTTATCTTGGAAACAAAGGTACATATTTTCAGGTACACGTGTCTTAAATAAAAATATCAGCAATAATAATATAAAATTTACAATTTTAGTACTATTTTAGTAAATTTTACATATCCTTTCGTAGCACAGATAGAAATAATTTAGTTACAATATATCATTCTCTTCTCAATTTTTCATCTATTTTCAAGCAGTGCCTGATTTTGTCTTAATCAGCTTAATATATAAGGCACATTTGAACTAATAATTAGAACGTCACGAAATAAACGAATGAGAACCATTAAGTTAGGATACTTCAATTGTGTCACAAAAACATCTGAGTTCTTTATGTTGTCCAAAATTTAAAAAGTTTCCATTATTATAAAACCTCGAACACTACCTACGGTCACGGCACTCATCTGTCGTGTGTTCGTTCGTCGTCAATTTCTTCATACGCACTCTCTGGGGCGTCCTCAGGTTTGTACGTGATTTTTCCCCGGCATAGGCGACACTACGGTGGGTTAGCCCCGGTCTTCTTACATCTGTAATAAGGACAAACAAAGCAAACAAATTAAATTATTTTATGAAGATTCAAATGAATTCAGATTTTTTTTTGTTCGAACATTTTAATTCATAATTTACTAATCAACTTCACGCTGTATCCCGCACACAATAGTGTAGGCAGAGGTAACCTAGTGTTAAGAGATCTATTCCCCACTTTCCGCCAAGTTCTGGAGGCATTGCATGTTGAATGGCGAAACTCATCGCCGCGCTTTGCCACGACACCAGAGCAAAGAAATAAAAATATATATGTAAATAAATATTTTATTCCCTCGAGTGGGGATCGAACCCATAACCAGTCGGTTTTACACTCACATTTTGTGCCCCTGCGCCACGACTGGCCTTAACTAAACAAACGAACTAACCAACTACTTTAATGTCGTTTTTTTTATGAAACATGTTATATTAATGTACACTAACTTATTTCGTGGCTTCTTACGTCTGTATATGACATACGATACACTCAAATTTAATTCGGCTCGCCGATACAGTGAGTTACTTTAATCGAAACCTCGATAAATGGAGTATCTAACTCATAAAATTAAGCAAAAAAAATATCTTTCCGATATATATTATTCAAAAAACCTATATAGTGATAAATAATTTTCATCTCTATAAAAAAACTTTATAGCTTTAGCTATCAACTTAGAAATGCTTTATTAATTTATAACATCATTTACTAATAATTTAGGCGTCTTTGAAACTAATAATGATAACTTCTTCTAAAACTATATTGTTACATCAGACCTCGTTGAAATACGTTCCATTAGAAGTAAAAGGTTGCGTGGGCAGTCCCCTACGGAACCAGCTTAACTCATTTTTCTAATTGATAGAACTCCCTTGATTCCCGATATGGTTATTGTTTTATTGGATAAATAAAAATAGATATTTTTGTCTGACTGTATTTGTCTTAATAAGATCGTCATAAGTTTCATGTCCATATTTCCCAGTTCTATAAGAAGATAGCTCGTGGCGTTGGGTTATGCAAAAGATAAATTGGGCGGAAGATGGTGAATGGAGTCTAGACACTAGGTTCCCTTTGACTTCCCTCTTATAGGCGGGATACAGGGTGAAGCTATCACCCTGTATCCGATCCAAAAGATGGCACATGACTATATAAATTTCAACATAAAACAAAATTTGGGATAAGGAAGGCATTATGGTAATAACTATACAACACCGCAGCATAAGGGTTACATAAATGTTATCGAATATATACATGAACACGTGTAAAATTATCCTAGAGAATGGTGAAATATATTTTGAATAAATGTTTTTGAGATTTCTTTAACATAAAATATTTTAAAAGGATAATCGAAGAGATTTGTAAAATGCCTCTAAGCATAAATAGAGAAATAGTGCCACATTCAATGTATTATAGCTCTGTGTGTCACGCTTACGATCGACAAATTTTCCATTACCGACAGTAATTAACGCAAATGGAAAATAGAAATTAATAAAACTCCGCCCTCGCCTGACTCCTGCTGATACCGTTTTCAATTTATCATCATAGTTCCGACGAGTTTCATTTATGAAAGATTAATTATAATTAGTTTTAGTGCTGTTAACTGTTGAAATGTATGTAATATAATTGTAAGCATATATCCATACTACTATCAATTATGGAGGCATTGCATGTTAAGTGGCGGAACTTAACGACGCGCTTTGCCTAGACGCCATAGGCAAGAAATGAAAAATAAAATATTTCCTTTCCTTGAGTGGGGATCGAATCCTCAACCAGTTCCACAAGCAGCCCTTGTGCGACTGCGCCACGACTGGAGTAGTGTAACGAAATAAAACACCTTGAGGCTTTTACAGAACTTATATTCCTTTCTAGAATCTAATCTCTTGAATTCTAATACAATATGTTATTCTAGAGGTCCTCTTTCTCTTTTCACTCCGAGTCTAAAAGTACATCGTGCATTTACTGACCACATGAAGCGTCATTTTAGTAGTGTCCTAATGGATGTTCGTTACAATATATATTTTTTACGTAATTTTAATCATTTCGGCAGCGCACGTTCTACTCCTATGTTTTAAAATTTTCTAAAATATCCATTTCTGTGATATTCTGTAAAAGCCAATTTTAACCTAATCAATAATTATATTTTTATAACTTCAAAGTAAACAAAATTGAAAAGCAATAAGGGAAATAATTGATAATTTTATCCTATATCAAGTTTAGTTTTTTCAAAGTCTGTTAAAAGAGTACAACAATATAATAAGCTACAGTATCTTACTAACAATCCTATAACTCAGTATATTCCCTGCACTATTCTCAGATAACTTAGATATTCTCAAGAAGATACGATATTATATCGGTACGTGCTGTTTGCACTTTATTATGAATAATCCGGCTCTTCCTCTTTCACGTCACGTTATCAATGTGGTGAATCTTAGTAATCTTTTGGGTAAAAGTTTCTTAGTAACTTCTGAAATATGTTCTTTCGGTTATTATTAGATGATTTTAGTTGATTCGTTCATTTTGTGGAGCATTGTGTGGGTGGTGGTTGTGGATAGTAATCTTGTGTTGGTTTTAATTATATATTTTTTGTTTATATATATTTATATTATGTATGTCTTTAGACTACACAATTTAATCAATCACTAGAATGGACTTTGGTTGGTTAGTCTATTTATACTTTAAATTACTGATATTAAAAGGTTTTACTTACAAAAGCTTAACATTGTATGCCATTCTCTAGCTCTTGTGAGATCCCAGTGGGCTTAGTTGACAGCTCACTCTACCAATCTAAATTTAAAATGTCGGTAAAGGATATTTTTCTAGTATTCTAACGTGGATATTATATTATATTTTTTTCCTACATAACAGGCAGAGGGAGCCCAGTCTAGAGGCATTGCGTGTTGACTAGCAGAACTTAACACCGCGCTTTACCTCGTTGCCAAATTGAGGAAATGAAAATCTATATTGATAGATGGATCGGTGCCTGTGCATAGAAAATATATGTATATAAAAATATTGGTGGCATTTAATAACAACGTTCTAGGACAAAAAAAAGAGGACAAGCGCGAGGGTTCCATACGAAAATCGGAGGTCTCGAGTTCTTTTCTGAAATTCAAGCTTATCTACAAAGCCCTTTCATATTTATACCTCATACCTCATTATATACCTCCAACTATATATCTCACTTGAACTAGCGGTTTTAATACTAAATTTGGCCCCTTTTTAAGGCTATTATTTTTTAAGATTGAACCACATTTGTATAGTTTTCAGTTTTTTTTCTTGTACTAGTATAATCAGTAGAAGCTAGCTGCCAAATTTAATAATTAATAAATAAAATAAATTTGATTCCCTTTATACAAACTTAAAACAAAATTGCTGTATAGGTACATACATATATATTTGTTTTATTGAATTAGCTTTATTTTTCTATATAATTATGTATTTAAAATTGTATTATTAGAAAACGCAAATAATGCAAATTAGTAAATTAGTAATGCTGTAGATCAAGCAGGCGAAGCCCCGAGCGAGTGCTGAAGCAATTTCATTATATAAATAAATTGCTTTCTTCTTAATAAATTTTTGAATAAGCGTATTTAAAAAAATGTTACGCTAGTAGCTGTAAGCAATTAGCGAACCCACGCTTCAAAATTATCAATTTGATGGCAATTTACGTTTAATATTACGGGGTCGGCTTTACTCTGCTTCCTTTTCGAATATTAAACTCCCTTTTATTTCAACTGTTTGTATTACAATAATTAAAAAAGTTACGTAAAGTGATTTTTTTAATTTTATTTTAAGAAATTACATAGATATTAAAATGAATGTGTACATGTTTACTAACACTATTGTATTGCTGGCTGCGATTATTGTTGCACTACGACAATTGAATTGAAGAATGAATAAAATATAATATGTCAAATGCAGAAATAAAAAAGTAAGATGATTGACCTCTTAATTCTTAACTTAACTTAAACTTAACTAGCTTCACACTTTATCTCTAGCGGGGTGGTCAGAGAGAACGGAGCGCCAAAAGCTACGGTCTCTTATACCTCTTTCGCCTCTTCCACTGTCATGAACCTCTTCATACATGCCCTCCGGGGGGTCCTCATGCTTTTTACGTGACCTTCCTCCAATATCTTCGATACTGTGTTTTCGAAGGTCAACCGAGGTCTCCCCCTTCCTCTCTTACCTCTTAATTCTTTCTCTATTCTATTTTTTGAAGTCGTTTAACAATAGGAAAAAATAAACAAATATTTATTAAAATACATTATTAAGTCCAGCCTATTACGCTGTGCAAATAATCCAAGGCTACGCCGTTTACACGTTATTTGCAGTAAGACTCGTTCGTTCATCTCGTCCCTTCATACATTATTCAGTCACTCAATAATGTGACCCACAAGCATATTGCGCTGTTTCGCTTTGTTTCCGTGAAAAGAAGATTTTTTATGAAGTATAAGATAGATATAAGTGCTGGGTGAAATATATATATTTTTTTATAAAATTTTGTAGGTATTTATTGAAGCTTCAGAGCAATATTTAAGGAAGATAATAATCAATATCAAATCATAATTCTGCATATGGATTGAGTATTATAATATAATTAAATATTTTATATCGATGAATATCTATAGTGTTCTGCTACTCAACGCAATGTCTCAAATTCGGGCGAAAATCGCTATCGATAAAACAAAATGCCTTGACACAAAAAAGTGACAGGTTAACAAAGTTTTACTTCCTACAATCTCACGATCGGCTATTTTCTTGACCTTCTTCGTCCAGGACCACTCTCAGTATTGTTAGTCCAAATGGTAGAAATAATACACATAATGAGTAAAAATTTTAAAGAATTGATCAAAAATTACAAGTTTGTAATAGATTTTAACTACTTCTTTATTTTGGTCTATGTGGTTTTAAATCTTGACGTACAGATTGTTTATCATTATAATAGTAAATTATAATAGTTTTCATCGCGTCTAAGTAGTTTTTCTTTTAGTTTCAGTATAAGCAGAGGTAGTGGGACTTACCTAGTGTAAAGAAACTCTGTTTGCATTAAGAAGCATTGCGTATTCCTAAATTAAACGCCGCTGTGCATCATTAATAAAGCAAAACAATGGGGAAATGAAAATATTAAATATTTCTTTCCTCTGAGTGGGAATCGAACCTACGACCATCGCGTTTATAGTCGCGCCTAAATTTAATTTAACTTGTTAATATTAAACAAAAGTTAAGTATGTACCATAACTATTTTTGGATATCCTTATCGCGATTTCACTAAAAGATGTTTACTAGCTTGATGCTTTATTTTCATCTATATAGCAGGGTAGGCAGAAATAACTTGGTATTGATACACTCCGAAGTCCACTTTTTATTCGCAATTGAATGGCGGAATGGAAAATCCAATTGGGGATTGAACCCACACTTATCGCGTTTACAGCTAAGAAAATTAAATGGTTTATTATTTTGATTTCGGTACATATTCTTCGAAAATAGCCTTACTTAATAATAAATTGAAATTAAAAAAATAAACCAACTTCACGTTTTATCCCGCACATAGCAGGGTAGACAAAGTAATTTTGGAAGCATTACATGTTGAGACGGAATTTAATGAATACATTATAATATTAATGTTGGTTTTGTCGCTTTTATACTAAGAAATGCCAAAAACAAAAAAATCACGTACATTTTCTTGTATAACAGAATCAAAATATTAAATGAACACAAAATATAATAAATAAATATCGTGGGCAATATCTACCATATTTAATGAAAGGAAGTACAAAATGATTTCTTCAAAGGCCAGCAAAATCCAATAATAATTTCATTTATCAGTTGAAAGACAAGTGAATCGAGTTTGTAAGTTTGATCGCGACAGTCGCTCGAGGTGTGTACTTCAAGAAAGTATTGTAGTACAGGGGTGAGTAGTGCTGGAGCTTAGATAGTGTTAGAATGTTATTTTTATAAATGGTGTTTTCAAACGATATTGAGGCCGGTCGTGGCGCAGCGGCACGAGGTGTGACTGCAAAACCGACTGGTTGTGGGTTCGATTCCCACTCGAGGAGATGAAATATTTACTTAAATTTATATTTCCATTTCTTCGCTCTGGTGTCGAGGTTAAGCGCGGCGTTGAGTTCTGCCACTCAACACGCAATGCCTTCAGAATTCGGCAGAAAGTGGGGAACGGAGTGTCTTAACACTAGGTTCCCTCTGCCTACCCTGCTGTGTGCGGGATACAGCGTGAAGCTAATTTAATTTTTTTTTTAAATGATATTAGATAAGATATTATGCTTACCGTCAAACTATATCCCACATATAGCACGGTAGCCAGAGGAAATCTAATGCTATGGCTCTCCGTTCTCCACGTTTCAACTAATTTCAAAATATTGCATGTTTAGTGTTATTTATCGCGATGGTGTCAATCGAATTTTAAACCGAACGTTGAACCTACAACAACCACCTTGATTGTGCTATTCCACGGCACCATATAAACATATTTTTATTTTACTTCAAAAGTAAAATAGGAAAGATAACTATCCAGACACTAGCCTATAAAATTAAATCAGTCTTCTGCAGTGAGCTAAGAACTTTCTTGATCCAACTTGTGAACTAAGATGAAACAAGTTGTTGATAAAGAATTAAAAGAAAGAAAAATAAGACGCAGTTTGAAGTTACTTCGGAAAACGTTTCATTTCATTTTGAATTGAAATATTTTCTCCGAGCAATTAAGATGGAGCTGTAATGGGAGTGATTTTAATTATAGCGTCTTAAGCATTTTACTGATAGAATGGACGTTTTAATAACTATTCTTTAAATCTTAAAAATTAATTAGTTTTTTTAAGGTACTTAAGGAATTATGACTATATATTTAAACTCTTTCAGCGATTCTTTTATATGACGGACTTTTTAAATAAAAAAAGCATGAATGCCGATGAATTATTGAGAAAAAAAATGTTATACAAGAATTATGCATAAAGCTTTCGAGGATTAAGTTTGCTAACCACCGTGATGGTTGGTATAAAATGTAATAAAAATTAAATGTTATTTACAGACAAATATATGAAAAATGTATCTTATAAACATCTAAAAATCATTTCTTATCTTTTCAGGTACAAAAAGATATTTTAGGTATAGGTACTTTATTGCCATGTAGAGTATGCTGGTCGCTTGTAGTGCTGCATTTTGTGTATTTTCTTCGAGTAAAACACTCCTGCTGATGCAAGTTGCTTTCTATTCGTGATTTGGTTGGAACTGAAGTTTGTAGCGTTTCAACAAGACCAATTTTGGAGAAGAAAATTCAGAGATATTGAGAGAATATAAAGAAATTGGCTTGCAGTTTGTCGTCGTTGCTAGTGTCAAAATCCCTTGGTTAACATTTATGAAAAGTTTTGGAATCCAATTGATCAAATTCTGGGCAGTACTCTTACTGGAGTTCTCTAGATAGTAAAGAGACGTTTCAAAGAGTTTCTACGATTAAATCAGTCAGCGTGGCATTCTCCAAATACATCATATTTTGATACACCATCTTTTCCGTATACTCATTAGTAGGCTCTTGAATACTTGTTGGGCTAGCTGAAATTGCCATTTGCCAAAGCAGACTCATCATCAAATTTTTCATCAATAACCCTGGAAGTAGGGAACCACTATAGCTTGCGGTCCAACATTGCAATATTCACCCGGTTCCACATATAACACACACACACACCAGCTGAAGAAATATCTTCTAGAAGAAAACCTAGTATGTCATATTCGTTTACCATAATGAAAAGACCACTTTCACTCGTAAGAATGAAATATTTCATATTTTCATTTCCACTCAACACGTAATGCCTCGAGAATTTGGCGGAAAGTGGGGAACGGAAGTGTATTGTGGGTAACGGGACGGGACGTCTTAACTAGTGGTTGCCAGGTTCTTACAGAATACAACTCAACTCTTATATATTACATATTACCTTACCTTATTATATATTATGAATAAAATAATAATATATTATATTATATTTAAAAATGTAACATGTCTAAGAATGTTATTTCAAATCAGAACCAATGTTGGCCACCAGGTTTATTACATTTGCCTCATTGTGTTGTATATTTGGTTTTCATAGTATTTTCTAATACACATTATGTCAGTCTCTATATAATTCACATAGGATGTTGTTCGACGGGAAGTTTTTATGGGGACCTATTCTTGAAAATTGCTTATTTTATGTGCCTAATAAAAGTTAGGCAACTCTGATAGTATACGCCAACTATTATACTATGTTGATAAAGACATTAAAAAATGATTCTGAAGTCAGGAATTTATCTCTTTGTTTTTAATTTATTTATTAAATGAACACAGTGTAATGTAAAAATGCTGAGGCAATATTTTAAGATGCTCAAAAAAATCTTTGAGCATCTTAATTCCTATAGTAAGTAAAAGGAGTGGCAAGTCACTCCATCGCCCCTTTTCGCAATTAGAGACACTGTACTTTCAGTTCGCAAGATACGAAATCTCAAGCTCTGTCTAAGCACCCCAAAATAATAAATGTATTTTAAATATTTTCAGAGTTGGAATCGCATACTATTTCTCTCGTCTCGTCTTTTTTTTGGTATAATCAGCGTAGGTATTATATAAAAATTTAAATTATTTTTGTATTCTACTTAATCTACTAATACTTGTAAATAAATTGACTCTTTGCCGTTTGGCAGCAGTTGTAAAATTCACTGTAGTGTCAAAAATGTTTTCTTTGAAAATCTATATGTATATATAGTTTGCGGTCATTATTATCATTATATTCCACATAGACCTCCTCAATGGCATTCTACTGTCTAATGATCTTCATCTGTTAACTTTCTAATTAAGCTGACTAAGCTAATATTTGTTCAAACACAAAAAATAAAAGAAAATTTTTCGAATTTCTTAAAGAGTTAATTTGATTTTTTTACAAGTGAAAATCGTCAAACATGCTTAAATATAAATTTTCATTTTACATTCCTCATAACAGATAAATATAAGTGCCCAACTGTATCGTAAAAATGAAAACAAAATTATGTGGAAAATGAGGAACGGAGTGTCTTAACACTAGGTTGCTTCTGCCTACCCTGCTGTGTGGTGAATGCGAAACGCTAAATAAAAACATTTTTTATCTAAAAATATATTTACTACAATATATAAATCAGCTTCACGCTGTATCCCGCACACAGCCGGGTAGGCAGAGGGAACCCAGTGTTAAGACACTCCGTTCCCCACTTCCTGCCGAATTCTGGAGGCATTGCGTGTTGAGTGGCAGAACTCAACGCCGCGCTTAACCTCGACACCAGAACGAAGAAGAACAGTCACACCTCGTGCTGCTGCGCCACGACTGGCCTCTAATTTATAAAATTATTATATTTATAAATATATAGCTTTCGACGTAAAAATATTATCGGTTTTCACTTTTATAACATAAAATGTGCCGTCTTAAACATATACGCGATATCATCAATCATGATTCCAGTCATGACTTGACATGTCTTTTGGTGTACATACAAAAAAATATGTAGAAAGATCCAATATTAGCTGTATAAGGTATATTTTTGTATGGAATTTTGAAGTTTATGAACATTGAGTAAAATAAGTACAACGTCACGGTGGTTAGTTACAGACAATGATATAGTGTAAGAGTTCCGATCGATCACTTGTTTGTTTAGAGCTTTCACTTGCGATTTGCCGAGTTTTATTTTTACTTTCAAACAAAATTTTGCTTTTAATAATATTAAAATAAGTATAAATATGTATAAATTACAGCTTTATAATTATAATAGTTAAAAAAATATTTATTTTCAGCTTCACACTACATGTAGCAGGAGGGTAGACAGAAAAAACCTCCGCTTCGAAAGATAACCCGCTTCGCACTTTTCGCCAAATTTTGCAAGCATTGCATATTTGAGTAGTGAAACCAAACACCGCACCTTTACCTCGAACCCAGAGCGAAGAAATGAAAATATTCAATATTTTATTTCCGAATCGAACCCACAACCGGTCGCGTTCACAGTTACATGCTTGTGCCGAGCATCAAACAACTAAATAATATATTTTTTACTACGTTCTTTTATTCCGGCTTTTCCTTGCGAGGATATTTTTTTGTGATAAAAATTATTATGCCGTCAACGGTTTTGATAACATAAAAATTTTCAGCAAATTTTAGAGTAAGAAGCGGGTCAAAATAGCGCTGCAAGATCTTCTTACATTGTTGTTTGATTAATAATATATTAATACAAATGCAAATGAAAGTATATATAATAATAAATAGTATGTTATAATTATAAATTCAAATATAATAGTTTTACACTCGCAATATTTTTACAATCACAGATAAATATAAGTGCCCAGTCGTGGCGCAGCGGCACGAGGTGTGACTGCAAAGCCGACTGGTTGTGGGTTCGATCCCCACTCGAGGAGATGAAATATTTACTTAAATTTATATTTCCATTTCTTCGCTCTGGTGTCAAGGTTAAGCGCGGCGTTGAGTTCTGCCACTCAACACGCAATGCCTCCAGAATTCGGCAGAAAGTGGGGAACGGAGTGTCTTAACACTAGGTTCCCTCTGCCTACCCTGCTGTTTGCGGGATACAGCGTGAAGCTAATTAAATTTTTTTTTAAATATTTTTACAATGCATTCGATACTTTAAAAAAATACCAAAATACTTCAAAAATATACAAAGCCTGAAGGGAAACGTAGAAAATATTCAATTTGAAAAAAGAAAAATATTGAAGTTATATTAAAGAACTACTTTCATCTTAACTTTTACATAGGCATACAGTGGACCCATGTATGTATGAACTTAACTTAAAATTAAAAGTAAAGTAAAATATGATCCATATTTTATTAGAAATTTTCGTTTGTCTTTTATGTACTTTTATATAGCAATAATATGTTATAGTTATAAGTTCGAAGAGTTTTACAGTCGGGATATTTTAATAATGCATTCGTTACCTAAAAAACCTTAAAACAGATAAATATAAAGAAGAACAAAGAACAAAACCACATTATCTGATTTTTTAATTCGTAAATTACGAATAGAAATAAAAATCATAGTAAAATATGCTATTACAAAAAATACTTCAAAAATTATATACAAAGCCTGAAGGGAAACGTAGAAAATAATCACCAATCAATTTGAAAAAAGAAAACTATTGAAGTTATATTAAAGGTCTACTTTACCAGAAATATAACCCGAGGCGATACAGTGGACTCATGTCAAATATAAACTCAAATCAATATCCCAAAAACTAAAAGTAGGTCATATTTTATTAGAAATTTTAGTTTGTCTTTTCTGTTTAGCCCAATTTTTATTTAAAGTCAATTTTAATTATAATTCTGTCATCGATAACATAGGTTACATCGTATAAATTACATACCTATTATTTTATAAAAAAAAAATAGAGCTTCACGCCCTTATCCGCACATAGCAGGCAGAGGGAACCCTAGAACCTTGTGTGAAAATACTCTGTTCCAATAAAGACACTTCCGTTCACCGCTTTCTTCCAGATTCTGGAGGTATTGCGTGTTGAGTGGCGGATTTCAACGCTGTGATTTGCCTCATTACCAGAGCGAGGAAAATTAAAATATTAAATTTTTCATTTCCTCAAGGCGGAATCGAACCTACAACCTGTTACATTTACAATAAGATTTTCTTAACAGCTAGTTTGTGCTAAGAACGAGGCCATTAATTTCGTTTCTCTCTCATTGTGGTGGAACAATAAACAGAATGCTGAGATCAATCACTTGACACGTACCGTGTCTCTGTCATTTACGGACTCCCTATGTATGGAGTATGTTTTGTCCTAAAGTAATTATTTAGAATTGTCAAGTATAACGCTGTTAATGTTTTATATGTAACTAGTCATCGCCGGCAGCTTTACTTGTGTGGACTTAAGACGTAAAATAAGAAATCCTAACTTTCCTTTTCTCTTAGAAATATCAAGAAACGCTTTCTTTGTCCTTTATACTCTCTAACTTACCTATATGTTCAGTAGGCTTGAACTGAACTTGCAGTTCATTTCAGTTAGTGGATTTGTATCTATATAACACTGAAAGTGAATTGCGCACTAATATTAAGCAATCATTGAGTTATTATGAAACTTGGCAGTTTTACGTTTAAGTGACAAAACTATAATATGGCATCGAGTTGGTCTGATGATGAAGCCAGCACCTGAGCAGTGAGACTGTTCAGAGACTATTAGTAAAGTAATATAGCAAGTTTAGGCTCATAATTATAAATCACTCCTAATACTTTCAATAGTACTTGTAGAAAAGTTTTTTTTTAGTTTTTTTTTAATTACTTTCATAGATCACAACGAAAGTATGATGAAAACTGTAAACAACGTGCTTCGACTACAGTTTGATGTATTGACGTGCCTATACTACGACTTGACGGCTAAGCTGGGATGAAAAATAGAGGTCATGCGGTTAATTGATTTGCAGGAATAGTAAAATATAAGGTTGGGGCAAAATTACAAAGGAAAATATATTTTTAAGTATATTTATGATATGTATGTGCCGTTTGGATCGATGACTTGTTGCCATCTTATGGGCAGTGCCTCATGGCACTGAGATCATATCTCATTCCTGTAGAAATTTTAAGATTTTTAATTTAAAGAAATCTGACAGGTGTGTAGTCTTCTATTGAGGTTAGCTTTATGCTTCCGAAAGAGTTGTGCAATGACCGAAACAAGTAGAAATCTAATAGAGCAAAGTCAAGGCTATACGGAAGATGCATCAACGCATCCTAGACAAGCGCTCTCAACTTTTGCTGCGTGGCTGTAGATGAGTGGCGTCTGGCGTTGTTAAGGTGGAGCACCACGCCCTTCCTATTCACCAGCTCCAGACAATTTTTCTCAATAGCATTTTTTTACCTCATCAGTTGCTGACAGTAAAAGTCAGAATCAATAGTTTTACCCGATGGTAAAAGCTCATAGTGGACGATTCCTTTCCAATCCCACCATACACATAGCACACTTTGTTCCAAGTCAGGCCGGGCATTGCCAAGGTCTGTGGGACCATGGTCTTGTCCATGCTTAGACCATGATCTTTTTCATTGCATAAGAATATGCATTCTTATCCTAAGTCACCCATTTTTTATCACTTGTAATAAACAGTTTAAGAAATGGTTCGGAATTATTACGTTTCAACAAAGAATCGCATATGGAAGCACATTGCATTAGGTTTTCACATTTAATGGAATTAAAACCAGCCAGTTACATGCAGTACAGCCGAAGAGGTTTAATTACTAATTAAATACATTCAAAATACAAAAATACTTTCCCCCGACCAATTATTATTTTATCAAGATAAAATTAATTGCACTAAAAAGCAGTATACTCATTCTCAAAGTTATATTGTAAGTTTTTTGATTTTGAACTTTTTGAGACTATTGATAGTAAAGACTACGTTCTCCACTTCCCGCTCGAATTCGAGACACTGTATGTTGATTGGTTAGACTCAATACCGCATTTGACTGGATTTTTAGGATTCCGTTACTTTTAAAGAAAAAAACTGTATCACTTTGTTGTCCGGCTGTCTGTCTGTCTGTTAAGAGCCTTTACGTAAGGTACGCTTGGAAATATCGAGTTGAAATTCAAACCATAGACTCAGATCTACGGTCCCTTGATTTTCTGAAAACGCCGTATCTCTATATTCACTTTAAAAAAAGATATTGGCCTTATATCGCAACAAGGAAAAAAAATAAGTCTATAGATTTTTGGTTAAATCTTAAAAATAATAGCTTTAAAAGGGGCAACATTTGGTATTAAAGCCGCTAGTTAAAGTGAGGTACCAGATGAGGGCTCTGGCTAAGTTAAATTTGAATTTCCGAAAAAGCTCGAGACCTCCAATTTCTGTACGGAACCCTCGACTCGCGCTTGTCTGGTTATTTATATACCGCATAAATGTAACATAATATAAAAAGTAGTATGATTGGTTAGTTTCAAAGATGTATTAAACTATTCTTTCGAAATAACAACAGACTTGAATTAACGAAACGCTACTAGTCTTATTCAGTCTATATCAAAAATATTATGGTAATAATGATTATTCTGTAAGTAGCTTCGGAGGCTGCATAAAGTTGCGGATCCTATTTGCAATAAATATATTTTTATGTGACCAGTAGTTGTATATGAGAGAGCTCTTTGGGTAGATTTGAATAAGGATAATATGTAATATGCCAAAGATTTTTTGAAATTTTCATATAAGTACCGCATGTAGCATGGTAGGCAGAAAGAAGTTAGTGCTTAGATACTCCGTTCTCTGGTTTCCGCCCTAATACAAGATATACAATGTCTTGAATCCGGGCGGCTGTCTAGTTTCAAAGATATATCTATAGCTTTATTTTTTTACTTCAATTAATTTCTTTTACTTTCACGCTGTTTCCCCCATAAAGCAGGTATAGGCAGAGAAAATCTAGTTCTAAGACACTTCGTTCTCTGTTTTCCACCCTATGCGGGACCTCATTCCCGCGCTTTGTCTTATTACCAGAGCGAGGAAGTTTAAATGAACCACCCACAACCATCGCGGTTAAAGCCGGACACTATGCCGCTGCGCCACGACGGCTCCTAGCTATTTTATTAAACAATTGTTTCTATATCTTTACCATAATTTTTCAAAACCTTCTTCTACGGGGCACATAATATAGATTGTTTAAATTTATCAAGAGTATTCGAGCAAGTGTAGTCATTTGTTAAGATTTGAATGAATGATGATAAAATATAAATTATGTAAAACATTTTTATTTCTTTTATTATGTAGTAGGATTATATCTGAAGAAAAGCGTACATAATAGTAGATTCAAACCTTATATTCAAAAATAAAAATATCTTCGAATGAATTAAAACTTTTGCCTTCTACACTACGACTACAAGACTTTGTGGAAAGCAAAGTAGATATTTTTTTCCAACAGCTTCACGCTGTATCCCGCACACAGCAGGGTAGGCAGAGGGAACCTAGTGTTAAGACACTACGTTACCCACTTTCTGCAGAATTTTGGACGCATTGCGTGTTGAGTGGCAGAACTCAACGCCGCGCAATATAAATTTAAGTAAATATTTCATCTCCTCAAGTGGGAATCGAACCCACAACCAGTCGGTTTTACAGTCACACTTTGTGCCACTGCGCCACGACTGGGCTCAAGATATTATTAGTATATAAATTTTATACATTTACTATAACTTTAACAATTATCCAATAAAATGGTAATATTATACCGAAATTCTGCATAAAACAAGCCTTCCTTGGCCCAGGAATAAGGAAATTAGCGATTTATCATCCTTAATGGTGCTAATATATTATAATAGGCGCTGTAAAAGAATGCTACGTACACCTGATGTTTGTTTAGTATAGAACTGAAAAACACATAAGAAATAATTAAAGTAAAAAAACTACGTAGTATTGAATTATGTAACTATTACTGAAGTACATACGTACTATAGTAGTTAACTCCTCGTTTAAACGTTACTGTATAATAAAATGGCTTGATAATATGTATGCACATACGCTGTCGCGGTAAATTAAATATGGCAGACAGAACGCGATATTTGTAGCTTTTAAACGATCATACATACACTATTTAATTTTAACGTATAAAATGTATATACTACTACTACTTAGGAATCTATTGTTAAGACACCCATTGCCCAATTTCTGCCGAATTCTGGAAGCATTACGTATTTAGTGGCGGAACTCAATGCCGCAATTTGCCTCCTTACCAGAGAGAGGAAATTTATTCTGTTTAAAATATTAAAAGCGCATTTAAATTTTTATCAAAATCATCTCATAATCTTATTTTTTTCTTTATTTTATATCCACAAGCGTAATAAGATAGCACATCAAACATTTCCGCTTTACCAGGGAGCAATCTAAACAAAATGTACACATTGAGCTTTTATTTCTTTGCAAAATAACTTTGGTGAATTAGAGTCTCATTTTGAGTGAAAAAAAAGTTTTCTTAGAAGTAATTGTGATAGTATTTTTTTATAGATTCAGTTTTATAATATTGTGGTATAGCATCCTTTTTTTATTGAAAATAAAGTAAAATAATTCATACGTATATTTATAATTAGGGAAGGGTAAAATAAGTGTCAGTGACTAGAACTAGTTATTTTTATAATAAAGAAACTCCAAACGATCTTCCGGATCACCTGATGGTAGTTTAAAGTAATATTGCCTACGTCCTCTTATTAATATTCTAAATAAAGTCTCTACTTTCTTAGTCTTAGTCCTCTACTAATATTAATTTTATTTATTTTAATTAATATACTAAAAAATTACAGCAACTTATATTATATGAAACACAAAATACAAAAATTTCTTAACATAAAAGTCAGAAACAATGCTTCATAAAAGAACGCAAAAATACGTTGAGTGCTCGCACAGTGCATACAGTTTCTTTGACAAGAAAAATAAATATTTAAGTGAGCCAAGTTCAAGACTTTCACAAGAGTAACAAACTTTAACGACATATTTCTTAAGTGATCTTTTAGATATTGTATAAAAAATCTGAATAACTTTTATATAAGAGCTAGAGATAAATTTAAAAATGCATGTAATTAAATCAGCTATTTTAAAATTCATGAAATTTGAATAATATTCTTTTTGCTTCACGCTGTACCCATCAGCTGTGTGATTACATAGCAGGTTAGTCAGAGGAAATCTGAAAACCTAGTGTTACGACATTCCTTTCTCAATGAGACATTTCTTTTCTCAACTTTCCGCCGTATTGGTGAGACACTGTGTGTTGAGTGGCGAAACTCAACACCGCGCATTGTATTGCTACCAGAACCAGGAAATGAAAATAATTCTTTCTCTATCTAATTTTATTAGTCGGAATCGAACCCAGAACTTTTTTATAACTCTTCCATTATCTCTATGTTTTTTGTTAGGGCTACAAACAAAAACAAGATTTTTTTAAATACATAATTAAGTTTCGCCCAAATTTCATTTTCATCACGACTCTACTCTGTATGCAAATTTAATGAAATCCTCGTGTTTTTTGGAACTTTACGACATGAGATTATCTTGTTTATCTTTACACATCTACTGTATTTTGTATGCGAGAAAGATTTTGTTTTTCAGCAATTAACTTTTTACGTTTATGTGGATAGAAGACACTTGTTGTTTTGGTGTTTCTTTCCTCACTTCCTGCATTTGTTTTTAGAACGAATATAATGAAAATAATAAATATTTCAATCCCTCAAGTGGGTTGAATCGAACCCGCAACAGTCGCGATTTACAGTCACGTGCTTGGGCTAGTGCGCCACAGCTGCCTCGAACATTGAAATGGCTTCCAAATTTATGAATTTCGAATATTTTTTTCATAAATATTTTACTATAATATTCGAATATTATAAAGTAACTAAGTTTATATGCGAAGTCATTGCGGAAACTGCTTCACATATTTCGATAAATACATTTTGTTCCAGTTTTACCCTTTATCATTGCAAGACAGGCAGCGAAGACCTTGTATGAAGATACTTCCCTTTCCGACCGATATCGACACAACATTCTCAGGAGCGGAACTCAGCGTCGCACTTTATTTGGCCAAAATATGAATTATCAATTTAAATAAATACTTTTTTACAAAATTATACATTTTTAAAACGATAGTATATTTTTCTTTAAATAATATCACAACAGAGGGAAACTGCAGAATAGTCAGTCTATTTTAGAAAACAATACTACATGAAACGAAAGCAAACATTCGCTACACAAAGCTTTTTGAATTTGAAAATATCTGAATCTCAATACGAGAGATATCGAAAAATTCTGGTAACCGAATATCTAAAAAACTAGAAATTGTTTGTAGATAAAAAGATATTGTAAGTAGCGGGTAAAAATTTGTTACATTTACTTAAACAGTACTTTACTTAGACTCGAAATGCTCAGCTAAAGATCGTGGTTTCTATAATCCACCAGTTACTAAATTTGTTACAGCGTGTGACTGAAACGCGACGGTAGTGACTTTGATTCCAATTTACGAGGGAATTATGTAATATGAGTTAAGCTTTGCCATTCAACATTTGGAAATTAGGAAACGTAGTGCCCTAACACTAGATTATCGCTGCTTACACTGCTATATGTCTTGTAGAAAGTTTTTAAAAATGACGTGTTCCACATTCCGTATGTGTATAAAGGAGAGCGCGTTATTTAAATCAAAATATGAAAATAAGAAATTCATGTATCCAGGCAAATACGTAAGATGCATTTCGATTCAGTCTGTTGAATGTCAAGATTGTATTTACTAAATAAAAATACATTTCCATGAGACATTATATGTTCAATCCAACTATCTGCCTACATATCTATACTTATAATAAAACTATAACTAATCGCTGTCTCCGCATATGTACAATGAAAGATTTATGATTTTTTTTTTTAAATTCTACCTAAAACAATGATTTCTTAAAAATTTTGTCTGCTTGTCTGATTTTCAGCGCGTTTGTGCACGTTTATCTCAGAGACGGCTTAACCGATTTGAATGCAGCTTTTATATTTTGGCAAACTTCTCTTAACATTTGGTGTGAGTTTTATGTAAGCCGTTAATAAATAAAAAAGTTATGACAATGTATGTATCGAATGCAGCAATAGAGGTACAAAATAAATGTTTTGATGAATAGGTTAAAACTTTAGTTTTCAATGTATAGACATTGTCTTTAAAACGATAATGTTATTAGATCATCGAAGTAATTAAGATGAGAAAATAAATAATTGTGTAGCAGAAGCAGGTAAAGCTGCGAGCGTGTTACTAGTGTATTAAATTGAGTAAAACATTCAAAGTACAATGTAATGGCTGTCGTGGCGCTGTGCAATAGTCTCACTGTAAACGCGATGGTTGTGGAAAATCATTATATTGAATTTATTTTGATTTTCTCGCTCTGGTAGGCCAAGCGTAGCGTTGTGTTCCGCCGCTTAGCATTCAATGTCTCGAAAATAGGGCGGGGACAATGAGAACGGAATGTCTAAACACTAGCTATATAGCTACTAAATGCTATAAAGATTGCTTCAAAAGTTTTTCAGTATATTTATAGTATAGTTTCTTTAGAATATTTTAGGTATATTTTAAGTTTGTAATTATATTAAAATTCAAGACATAGCCTATAATTTTAAATTACGAAATAAAATAATAAAGGTTGAATTTCTGAAAATAAATATAATAATTTTTATTTAAGTTTGTTTTTAGACTTACACATTTTTATATTTATTTTACAAATACAAATATCTCTATTTTTGATTTATTTAGAAATATATTACAAAATATAAGGCTAATCTTGGCAGTGTCCTGGGTCCTGTCGCGTTTAAAGTCACATACAATGGTGTGACTATAACTGTAACACAGGTTGTGCGTTTTATTCCGACTCGAGGAAATGAAAAATACTTTATTTTCTCACCCTGGTATTTAGGCATATCGCGGCGTTAAGTTCCGCCACTCAACATGCAATGCCTCTAGAATTCGGCCAAAAGTGACAATGGCGTACCTTAATACTTGGTTACCGGGTTCCTTCTGCCTACTCTTCTATACATGAGGTAAACGGCGTGAAGTTAATACCATGAATTTTATAATAAAAACATATAAAATATACCTTTTAAGAGATATGATGAGACGCTGGTTTAATTTAATTTAAAGAGATATTATATTATAAACCAGAACCATCAAACCTTTGTTTAAATTGTTTTTTTTATACTATTATAAATATGCAATAATATTTTACTATAGTGGAATGCAGAGAAAATCTATTACAAAATATTGTAAAGTCGCAGTTTCATATGTAATATTTAGCAAGCGTGAAATATGCATTTATCTAAAGAAATTTTCAATTCAAATGCCTGCACAGAAATATTTCAGAAGGAATATACAATAACGGTCAAAAATGGTTTGAATGTGAACGCTAAATCCTGCGAATGGCTAACGCTATTGTCAAGTCAACTATAGTGAGGTTTTGTGCTTAGGCATTTTTATAATATAACGATTATTAGTTTTTTAGCTTCACGCTGTATCTCGAATATTTCAGGGTAGGCATTGATACACTTTTGTTTTCAACTTTTCGCCAAATTCTCAAGACGTTGCATGTTCGATGGCGGAACTATACGCAACACTTTACCTTGGTATCAGAACGAGGAAATGAAAATATTAAATATTGCAGTCCTTCGAGCAGGAATCAAATCCACAACCGTCGGGCTTACTATCTCATGCTTTTGCCCCTGCGCTACGACGTCCTCTTATAATATAATAATAAATATATCATTGATTAATTGAGAAATATTAATGTTTTAGCAAAGTCAAACTCACATATCGATAGTTCCGTACCAATTTTTTCAAATGATTGTGCCACTAAATTTGATGATTGGTGTCTTTAATATCAGAACATTTTCGCCAAACATTGCCAGTGGTTCCACGTTCAACGCAAGCTGATGAACTGAATGCATGTTTAAAGTTCTTCAATATGCGTGTCATGTTGCAAAATTATCAATCTGAAGACAGAAGAAGATTTTCTAAACAACAGCAATGTGTTGTTTTTTAATATCAATTTGAATATGAATATAATGGCAAATTTTCTAGAGATGTGCTGAGCGTATGTCAGTTAAAGCAATCAAAAGCTGAACTCATTCAAAAAGTGTTTCCAAATATTGCTCAAAATTACTTATTCCATGATTAGTTGAACGAACGAGCTATAATGGCTGCCAAAAACACTGATGTAAATGAATTTCAAAATTCAAGATGACATTCGTGGCAAAATGAGGATATATAAATCAGTTGATACAGCAACTCATGAAGATGATGTCGTGAACTATTCACCGGAATTTTTAAACTCCTTGTTCCACAAAGTACTACAATAAAATTGAAACTTAATTTAGAATAATTAAAAATAAAATGAAATATAATAAGTAGGTATCATAATAAGAAACCTGAAATTGTAATTTTTGTTGTCATTTTTAGCGACTATTAAAAGAACTTTAATTGTTTTATAATTTTTATTTTTTGACATAATGTAATGGTTAACTAATCAACTTTCTTTTTCCTTTTTTATGTTTCTAGCTGACCCGGTGTTTCGAATAGCAGAATAAGTCTTTAAAAAAAATAAGAATCGACTGTTAGGCGGTAGGGATTTCGCCGGGTCAGTTAGTTGTTGTATAGACATATAAAACGTTATAGCGTAGTAATAGGTACTAAATCCAAAGCAAATTTGCCTATCTTATCCATAATCCGGTCAGAGTTTAGAGATTAATTAAGGATTTACGTTGATAACCTATTCGGATTTAACCTCGGACTTAACACGGCAAAGTTTATATATCAAAACTTCTAATATCGTTATCAAATATCAAAATATAGCCATCGTGTATATAAAATTATAAAAGTAACTAAATCAATTGAAATAAATCATTATAAATTAGAAGTCCAGTCGTGGCCACAAGCTTTGGCTGTAAACAACAGATTTTGAGTTCGATTCCTATTCAAGGAAGTGAAATATTTTATTTCCTTGAGTCTGGTATGGAAAGCGCGACGTTGAACTCCGCCACTCAACACGCAACGCCTCCAGAAATCGGCTGAAAGGGAGTAACGGAGTGTCTTAACATTTGGTTCCCTCTGAATACATGTACCCTACGGTGTAGGTGATACAGCGCTAAGCTAAAAAAAATATTCGTGAGGCTGACTCTGAGTCTGACTGTAAAAAATGTGGTGTAGGTTTGAACCCAGAATTCGCTCATTTCGAGACATAGCACAGCGTTACACTCCGGCTTTCAAGTTACCCAAGAAGAACTATTATAGGCTATATCCAGTCGCTATTTGCCTATTATTCTTCTTACTCTATTCGTTAACACAATGCAATAATACTTCCAATATTGTATGCTGAATCTAAAATAAAGATGAATAATTGATAAACAATGACATCGTCGTAGAGTTAGGGCCTATTTACAATGTACTTTCTTCTTTAAGTGAAGTTTAAACCCCTTAGAGCGAAAATATGAATAAGATACCAAATTAGACTCCTAAGGGGGCTCTTCCAATCCTCCCACAAACAACACTTTACAATGCGTAGGTTTTACTTGGAAAAAAAATTGTGACAGAGTACACTCTCTATAAAAAGTTAAAAAAATAAGTCACTAACTAAACTACACAAGATGACGTAATGTTTAATTTTATAATAAAAGTAAATATCTACACTGAGGCCGGTCGTGGCGCAGCGGCACGAGGTGTGACTGCAATACCGACTGGTTGTAGGTTCGATCCCCACTCGAGGAGATGAAATATTTACTTAAATTTATACTTCCATTTCTTCGCTCTGGTGTCGAGGTTAAGCGCGGCGTTGAGTCCTGCCACTCAACACGCAATGCCTCCAGAATTCGGCAGAAAGTGGGGAACGGAGTGTCTTAACACTACGTTCCCTCTGCCTACCCTGCTGTGTGCGGGATACAGCGTGAAGCTAATTTAATTTAATTTTTTTTTTAAAAGATAAGAAGAATAATTGAATATCAAAAAGCTATCGATGAGCTCTGTGAACGATTCGTAAATACGAGTATGAAAGGCTCTATGAATATTGATGATGGATAGAAGGTAATATTTAATTAAATGCGGGGTAACCTTCATCATAGGAAAAGGAATTAAATGGAGGACATGAACAAAATATTGACAAAACACAGCTCTATTTATTTACGTAAGGTATATACATAACTAGTGGCTGCATGCATTTTTGTTTGCGTCGATTTAGATTTTCTGCGGCGTTGAGATCCGCCACTCACCACGCAATGCCTCCAGAATTCGGTGGAAACTGGATAACGGAGTGTCTTTACACTAGATTCCCTCTGCCTATCCTGCTGTGTGTGGAATACAGCGTGAAACTGATTTTAATTTAAAATGGATAATATTATAATAGATATAATCCAGTTTTTTCCGCTCCCCAAGGCATTTTAAGAAATTCATTCTTAGCTTGTTAGCTCTCTTAGATTCCCTAACTAGCTAACATGCTAAATTTCAACTTTAGAATCTAGTATTTGTCTGTGCGTTGTCGGTCAGCAGGCTTGGAACTTAAGTAAAAAAGTTGATGATAATTTCTTGACTATTATAGCTTCTATGCACATATGTGTATAAAACGGAGCTATTTAATTTACAAAAAAATATACAAAAACAACGAAATTACACCTCCAAGCTGAAATATATTTAACAACTAAGTAACTAAGTATTACATATATAAATAGTAAGTTACATGTAAATATCGATACAACCGCTGTGTTAATCATTTAAGAAGTAACTTTAGTAATATGAGTTATGTGCCCCTCATACGGAAACTTTCCACAATCTCGTGTTAGTGTACAAACTCTGTAATCCACAGATCTAACTACAACTTTGTTTAATATCAGCGTTAAAGATAAGACAATTACTGAAATCTAAATCCTAACTTCGATACGTGACCGACATAACGAAGCCACGACAAGTTAATTTGTGTTTGAAATTTGTGACTATAGAGGTACAATGCATGTATGTAATACAATACGTTTAATGAACAATGTATTTTATGGCGTTCATTTAATAAATATTCATTTAAAACAAACAAAAGGCTTAGACACACAATATTTAATAGAAGCAAAAGGAAATATTTTACTGCTCAATTACTCATGATATAATTTAATACGGAGAATTGACGACGTTATTTGCTTGGCATAAAAAAGCGTCTTTTGAATATTGGACTTTTATTTTTAGTGCCACGCTAAGACACTCTGTTCCCCATTTTCCCAATTCTGGAAGCATTGTGTGTTGAGTGGCAGAAATCAACTCTGCGGTTTGCTTAGATACCAGAGCAAAGAAACGAATGTGCTAAGATATTTCATTTCCTCGAGTAGGAATTGAACCTACGACCTGTCTCGTTTACAGTTACACTTTGTGTCCTTGCGTCAGGACCGGCCTCAAATATTGGGCTTGGAATTCTAATTTGAATTTATACCAACTTCCAAAGTCGAGCTGGATAATATTAGGTCAAGATAATTAACTTAACCTGTTACTCCCAGTTACTGCCTCTGTCACAAGCTAAAGATCAGTAATAATATTATATAGAAAATCTCAAGAACTTCCGAAGCACTTTTCAATTCCACTTGTCTCTTGAACTTGGATGTTAAACATTCATTTCATTTTCAAAGACACACCTTCGCGCGAAAAACTTTAAGATCTGACAAGTGCAGTTTTAAAAAGCTCCTACTCGTGTCTTTTGAAAGCTCTGTCTGTTAGATTTTCATGAAACTTATAAGTATCACACTTTAGCTAATATTGTCGCTTAGTGTCTTTATAATTTATATTCAATGAAAATGAAAGTGACATTTACTGTGAATGATACTTTCTTTCAGCATGCCGAAAACTTCTCGTGAGAAAATTTATTTATTAAGTAACTTTTTTATCTTCAATTGTTTGCCTTATATTTCAACAATGTCTATCAGCTTCACTTCGCTGTATCCCGCACACAGCAGGGAACCTAGTGTTAAGACACTCCGTTCCCCACTTTCTCCGGGATTCTAGAGGCATTGCGTCTTGAGTGGCAGAACTCAACGCCGCGCTTTGCCTCGACACCAGAGCGAAGAAATGGAAATATAAATTTAAGTAAATATTTTATCTCCTCGAGTGGGGCTCGAACCTACAACCAGTCGGTTTTACAGTCACACTTTGTGCCGCTGCGCCACGACTGGCCTAACAAATATGGCCATAACAATATCTATAATTTCAATAATACTTGTATAATTTATATTTATGCTTAAAAAAAATTTGAAAACTGTTAATGTATGTGATTCACTCCTGTTAGTAATTGTGATATCAGAATAAATTTGTTTTATGTTTTTATTCTGTTTTAGTCTGTATTTATTAATTGTACCAATTATTGATAGACTTTATAAATAAATAAATAAATATATTTTGATATAATTATTTTTTTTTGTTTATCAAGTTAATTACACTTTTCTATGTATAGAAAATACACTCATTTAATAATTCAGACACGTATGTAAAAAGTGACAATAAAATATGTTTGTGTGAACATTTACAAATTTAATAAACATACGAGTACAATGACGAAGGTAAGATCAGTCCCCGTTTGAGTAACCAAAAATAACTTAGAAAAGATTTTAACAGCTTATTCATATTTCAAGTCATTTAAATTAAATTAAGGTCGTCATAATAGTATTTGACATGATTTTAGTGAGTTCAAACCCCAATAAGGGAAATGAGGGATTCATTTTATTTTATTTCCCAATCTGGTAGACAAAGTGTGGTGTTAAGATCCACTTAACATGTAATGTTTCAAATTGGGTTGAAATTGGATAATAGAATACATTAACAGTACACACACTTCCTCTGCCTATCTTTCGTTTCTTCTATATATGCAGGGAACGGCGTGAAGCTAAATAAACTTATACGAATATATTAACCAAAAAATACAATATAAACATTTTATCAACTAATAACGAGTATTCTATTCAAGCTTAAAATTAAACCACATAAAAATATATGTAAAAAAAGAAAAAAAGTAAACAAATACCTTTATAATGAAATTTACTAAAGAAAAATGCTAAGAAAATTTTCCTAAGTCTATTCACATTTTTCATTAAGAATTTACTATATGTACTTACGTGCCTCAAGCATAAACAAAGTAGCTTGCAGGCAAGTAATTTATATTACTGCTACATAACACGTCTTTTAATTAACATACTCTGTTCCTGCATTAATTTATTCATTCAACGCTTCTGAGATTTCTAGGTAAAGGTGAACAAAGATTTATTAAGTTTTTTTTTCAACTTCACGTTGGCTTCACGTTACACAAAGTTAAGTGGTTCACAAGTAGAGGATAGACAGAGCGAGCCTAGTGTTAAGACACTCCACTCTCCACTATCCGCCGAATTCAGGAGAAATTGAATGTTGAGTGTGAAAAAAAGTGAGCGTTAGTTAAAACACACGTTTGTGCCATTGTTCTACGAATGGCTGGTTGACTATACTATTTTGATTTTGACTTTGACATTATGGACAACAATCCATCGTAGTGCAGTAAAACATAGGGTAGACAGAGGAAACCTGGGAATCAAGTGTTAAAACATTCCATTCTCCATTAAGACACTTCCTTTCTCCACTTTCCGCTTGAATTATTGAGACATAATATATTGAGGTCGGAACTTTACACCACGCTTTGCCTCGTTAGTTGAACTGAGGAAATGAAAATATTCAATATTTTATTCCCTCAAGGGACAATCGGACCCACAGCCGTCGTCTGTACAGTCGCATACCTTACGGAAATTTCATTAATTCGGGTGACGAAAGAAGCTTGGAGTGTCTAACACTTTTTGACTTTCTACTCGCGTAGAGAGTCGATAGAATGATGCCTAAATCTGACAAAAAATGGACTCCATTTAACACGTATCCATCAAAGATTTGTTTTATAGGCATACATCACGCTGCGACCAACGTGATCGAAGTAACAATGAGAACGAAGTAACGTTGCAAAAATGCGAGAAGAGATGGAGACAGGTAAAGATAGTCGTATTAGGAAACAGATATACTATTACATTTAGGCTTAAGAAATTTTGGTCTTTTTAATTTTTTTTCTTTAGAAAAATAAAACATCAAAAAAAAATAAACTCATGGAACAACTTTACAATGGTTCTAGGCAATAAAAGCAGCCTTCAAGTTTTTTAATAATATTTTGTGTACACCTTCAACTTTGTCCTTATCTCACGTTGAGATGTGTTTTTCGACGCTTATCAGTCCTTTTTATCTACATTTTCTTTACACCCAAATGCGTTTCATAATAAACCATTGTGTTTTGCAACTCATGCTTATAGACTCTGTCGTGGTAGTTTAAATTCTAAATATGAAGCAATGATTATTTCGAAAAATATCTGATACTAGAGGGCGCGCACGGCTTCACCCGCTTATTAGGAGTGAATTCTAAAAAAACCACGAAACACGTGTTCAATAAAATATTTTTAACAGTCTGAATTTAAATTTTTATAAAAATCGGTGGCAATTTAAAGATTTTTCCATATAAACTTTCAACCCCTTATTCCATTCCAAAGTTTATAACTTTGAACCCTTAGGGGGTGAATTCTTAAGAACCATGAAATACGTGTTCAATGAAATTGTAGGGGACGTGGCCTACACTATGTAGCTGGAGATTAGCGTTGATAATAAAAAATAGTATTTTAATTAAAAGTTGCTTTATTGCTTGCTATGCTATAATGCTAATGAATGCTACCGGACAGTACGCGCTCCGAATATGCACTGTTTTATAATATTGAACAAAATTATTTAGCTAATAGATTTCGCTTACTAATGATAGGAGAAGTTGCTTGATTTTTACATATAGCCCTATCACAAACACATGGCTGACGGTCAGCCTTGCTCTGCTTTCGCGCACTTTCACTGACACTCTCACTAACACTTGCACTACGGTTATGAAGAGGAATCCCTGGTGAGATGGGCACGGTCCGGTGCCGCCGCCACCTGCGCCACGCAAATACTGCTACCGTTGCTATCGCTGCTACCACCAGGAGATAGCATATTGTATACTGGTGTATGTCGTGGTAAGATATAACGTCC
>JAATLQ010011187.1:9499-42954 GCA_013421005.1 Heliconius erato x Heliconius himera
TCACCTTTAATTAATGTTTTTCGTAACTCGTTTTTGGAGAAAATTGCACTCATATGTTTTTTTATGTGAATCGCACATCATTTGAAAGAAAATCGCATAAGGAATTGGAAAAACAATGGTTGCCAGCTCTTAGTCTGTCGCAAGCTCAGGGTTGCCTGGTTTAAAGAGGTCACTTAATATTTGCACTCATGTGCTTTTTTAAAAATAAATAAAAATAAATCAGCTTCATGCTGTATCCCGCACACAGCAGGGTGGGCAGAGGTTACAGTTTTATGCAATGGTATCTTGACCTATAAACTCCGCTCTTTTGCTTTCGTGCCAGAGCGAAGAAATGAAAATATTAATATAAATAATATATCGAACCCACAACCGTTACGTTACAGTCACATCCTTGCGCCCCTGCACCTTAATAATAACGGCCTGTAATAATAATAAATATTAAAGAACAGTGATACATTTTTATATTATTTAAGGTCCTAAGCCTCTGTTTTGCATCTATATCGCCATGCAAGCCTTCCAAAAGACCGGATCCTTCGAACCCGAGATCAATTAGGAAAGTGAAACATAATAATAACAAAGTAATAGAAAAATACCTTTGTATAATATGTATAAAATATATATTTTTATATGTTACATATTAGGTGGTTAGTAATTATATTTTTTAACAAAAAAACTGACCTCACTCAGATCCATTCTCTTCATCAGAACCTAATAAAACTCTCATCAAAATACCTTTGAAGTGTTTCCCTTTCCAATAAAAAGGAATGTGGCGGGATGTTGAGTTATTCGTTCATTTGTAATTTTGTAGCGCTCATGCTTAATGCAAATTTAAGACTGATTTGATTTTGATAATATTGTCAAAAATGGATCAAATTAAAATGGGACCACACAAGAAGCACTAGTTTTCAAATAAAAAAAGAATCAAAATCGGTTCACCTAGTCAAAAAAAGTCAAATACTCCTGAAGCACGTCGGTTAAAAAACATTATACTTGCGTGACTTATTTACAAATAATTAAAGTTATATTTATTTAAAATTAAAAAACTGGTCAAGTGCGAGTCGCACTTGCTCACTGAAGGAAGTAAAATTATAAAAGTTTACAAACTTAAACTTATGGACGTGTGCATTATTTTTTTATGAAATGAACTGCAATTATATGTATATAATAGTTTTTATCTATATTTAAATCCAATTTCCCTCTTAATGGATTTTTTCCTCTATTTGTAATGCAAGTTCTTCTACGGAAAAGTACCTTATAAGTAAATTTACCTCCCGTGGACCTATAGTTTTGAAATTTGGCACGAAGTCACACAAATGCAATGTTAAGTGAACCTTAGTGAAAACCAAAAAAATAACTTACAATGAAAATTCCTCATAATATACATCATACATCAGTTTGAACCAAAGACCAGGTTCATTAGTGCTGTACAGCGTTATGGGGAACGTGGGCTCCAAGTTAATCATTTTAGTTATTTTGAATGGATATAAATTGTTGTAGAGATTACCTGTAATAATTTATAATATTTATTTTCAATTTATGATATTTATTTTATGATTTTGTTGTAATAGTCTTAATTTTTAAGGTTCCGTATCTAAGGAGTAAACAGACAAACAGCGAAGTCTAAGTGATAAGGTCCCGTCCTTATCATTATCCGCTGTCTATCGCTCCGTCTGTCACTAGGCTGTATCTCAAGAACCGTGATGGTTATACAATGGAAACTTTCAGACGATGTATTGCTGCCGCTATAACAACGAATATTATTGAATAAATAATATTTTGATTAAGTGTTTTTTAGCTTCACGCTGTAGCCCGCACATAGCAGAATAGACAGAGAGACCCTGGGAACCTAGTGTTAACACATTAAGACAACCGCACTTGCTGCGTGGATTTTGATTTAAGAATATATTTAAATCACTAAGACTTACCCACAATGAACGCTACAGAATGTGATATAAGAACAAAATTATCCCATTTTAAGTGTTCAATTAATCTGTGTAGTGCTTCTATATAACAGCTATAGTTTATGAGAGGGCCTAGAGGTAATGGACTTGATTTTCCGTGACCTAGAAATTAATTAAATATACACAATAAAATTGTTTTGTTTTACGTACGTATATACAATTATTTTAGCTTATCGTATCCCGCATATTGCATGCAGTTGGTAGAGGGAACCTGGGAACCTGAAAATATTAAACATTTTATTTCCTCAAGTAGGAATCGGACCCACAACCTATAGCGTTTACAGTCGCACGCTTGTATTCCCGCGCCACAACTTTCCTCAATATATAACTTTTTTTTTAGGGAGTGATTTTTATAACGATTTTTTTTGGGGATTGACTTTAAATTATATTGACAAACCGTATAAAATGATGAGATTTATTTCTTATATTTACAACATCTCCAATAAAGGTTTCCCACAATATTTACTACAAAACGACAACCTTTTTTACCTTAAATTTACAAATTATTTCTTAAACAATCACACAAAAATGTTATAAATGGTAAGAATAGTGTCTTTTAATTTTTACAGCCATATTTATTGTGAAAAAATAAGTGCTCACCAGGCAGATCCAAAGAGACGTAATAATAAGTCTTAGGAAGATAATTCAAGAGAGGAAAGAAGGTAGCTGCACTATCCATGTAGCCGTGAAGCATAAGTACTGGTGGGTCCTTAGAACACCCCCATGAGATACCTGTAAGAAAAAGCCTACTATACATACTAAATGTGGTATTAGTCTGGTCTATAGTCTATATAGCCCGGCAAATTATTTATGAAGTTTGTGAATACAGGTATAAGTGAAGCTCGCGCGAGTACATAATATTCGACATTCAGTGTTCAGCATTACTTTGTTATATACTAATATATAGAGCGTTTTTATCTTGATCCTCTATAAACGCCTAATAGAATGAAAAATAAAGATATTTTGTCCAAAATGATAAAGTGATTTTCTCAAACAAAATAAATAATAAAATTACCGTTGTAAAATAAAACGCCTTTTGTTAAGAATGGACATAGACACTAACTTTTGAATTGAATTTTGTTTTACCCTGAGGAAGTGCACACACTACGTGGCTGTTTGAGAGGATGTCGTCGGCGGCAAGGGCGCTCCCTGCGAATCTTGAATCTAGGCTTTCAGCCGTCGATAGGGCTGGGGCAAAATACGCAGTCTGCGCATACCTCTAATAATTCATAAATTATTTGTCGGACTATATATACTATAAATTATGAAAAAAAATGCTAAAACAATCTTACAGGCAATTTTTCCCCAGGGCACCTCCACATAAAACTCTTGTTCTGTCATAATTAATATATTTATATGTATATGATTTAAAAATGTTAAAGGATAATATTTTCACTTTCGAAGTGCAATTACTGAAAGCCAAAACGCAAATGTGACGATAATAGTAATTATTTAATTTGTTCATTAATTTAGTTATTTTCTTTTGTTAGTTAACGACGTCGTGGCGTAGGCGGACCTTACTTATACTTTATAATTATATTTTTTTAGATTTACTCTGTATCGCATGAATAGCAGATTAGGCAGAGGGAATTTACTACTAGGTTCCCTTTAAGATATTTTCGTTGATGAATGAATGTGATTAATGACTTTGCTAGTCAAAAAACGCGTAATGTGCTTTTTTAAATTTTTTCATTAATTTTTACCAAAATCTAATGTTATAACTAGTTATTATAGTTTTGAAGCAATAAAAAATATATATCTACTCTACTGTGTTTTGAAATCTGAAATTATTTTGACCATTTTAAAGGGCATCAAGTCCTAAGCTGCACCAGGCAGCAAATACCCTAGCTTCGTCACGTGTTTCAGAATCATAGAAATTATCACAGAAATTTATCTCAAGTTGTTGGCTCTTGGGTGTTTTTACATGTTAAGTATTTGAAAATTAAGAAAATATTTTTTTGTATTTATGATTCCATAAAATGGGGTGAATAGAAACATTTTAAATCAATTGTAATTTCAATCTTAACTTTTGATTATTGTATTCGTTTCTTTTCACTTATAATTTTATTAAATTGCACATTGCACATCTGCAATTCTATAAAATTTGAAAAAATAATAATAAAAACCATTTAATTGATATCTACCAATTTAAATCATAATGATTATTAAGTAATACGTTCTATAGATATCGGTCAATTATTTTACTGGTCAAAACTGGTGTGTCATTGATTACTTCTCCTCCTAGACCATTAAACCAAAACCAAACAGCTCTGAAAATTTGCTGGAACGTTGTGGACGACACGGTGATCCCAGCGAAGTAGTTTGGTGATAATTGTAATTGTAGTTTTTCAGTAAATGGTCAAATGTGTCCCATAGAGTTAAGCTGTGGAACGTTTTGAAATTCACGCGCACAGATTGAACTATAACTCCCCTAAGCGCGTGCGGACAGAACAGAAAATTTTGCGCAACATAGCTACGCTCAGGTCCACCGTGACTACTCCACTCCACACTTCGCCGTGCACAGCGGATCCTAGCTTACAGTGTTATAAGCGTATTAAACAGAAAACCCTTTTTTTATTTATTATGTAAGTCCCACAATCACGATTATACAATCTATAAAATAACCATTAATGACATGTGTTCCTTTTATCTTGTGGTTTCGTGAATTTTCGTTCCCCATGCACCGTCCAATATTCGAGACATTGCCTATTGTGCAGCGGAACTCAACAGCGTACAGCGCGAGGAATTGAAAATAATACATTCCCACAGATGGGAATGGAACCAACAACAGTTTACAGTAAACGTCGGGGCACAACGACGGCCTCCATAAAAATATCTTTTTTTAAAAAAAAGCATAAAAAAAATTACAGACTGTCTAGAAAACTTTTTTTATATATGTTAATCTAGTATTAGAGTAATTAAAACTTTCGATTACAAATTACACATAAATTAGTGTTAATGTAATATATTTTATGATAATTTTATTAACAAGCAATAAGTGCTCACCGATCTAATTTATTTCATTTAATAATAATGAAAATTACTAATTCATAGGTTGTAGGTTCGATTTACACTCGGGGAAATAAAAGTTCCGCCACTCAATGCCTCCAGAATTCGGCGGAAAGTGCAGAACGATAATGTCTTACCCTAGGTTCCCAGGTTCCTTCTGCCTAACCTTCTATGTGCGGATATAGTGTGAAGCTAAAAAAGATTGCTAAAATTGATTGAAGTCTAAATTAAATGTTAGCGAAATTTATCTAAAAAAATGTATTAAGAGTAATTCCCCAGTTAAATAAAAGAACGAAAGTGTACTAATGGAGGACGGAGTTTCGTAACGTAACACTAGGTTCCCATGTCCCCTTTACCTGCTACTCTGCTATGTGCAGGATACAGCGTGAAGCTAAAATAAAAAACATTCATTAAAAATTTTTCGCCGCATAGCAGCGTTGGGGGAACTTAGTGTTAAGATACGTCATCTCTATATATAATAAGACAGTAAAAATATTTTGTCTGTACATTTAGTAATTTTGACTGAAATGGATAGAGGGACACTTAAAAAGAATAATAGAAAGCAAAAAGATTTTTTTTGAATTTCTTGTCTGTCGACATATTTTTGTCCGCATTTTTCTCTGAAAGTAAAAAAAAATAAATTAAATTAAATTAGCTTCACGCTGTATCCCACACACAGCAGGGTAGGCAGAGGGAACCTAGTGTTAAGACACTCCGATTCCCCACTTTCTGCCGAATTTTGGAGGCATTGCGTGTTGAGTGGCAGAATTCAACGCCGCGCTTAACCTCGACACCAGAGCGAAGAAATCTAAATATAATTCTCTGAAAGTACTGAACCGATTTACTTGAAAATTTCACCAATTGCTTTGTTTAACTCAACTTGAGTACTAAAGTTTAGTTCATCAAAATCGGTTCATTAAAAAAAAAGTTATCGTCATTTGAATGAACTCAAGGCATTACTTTGCCTGCGAATATTATATAGCAATCGCGCGCGATTCTTAGGCAAAAGAATGACATTCGAAACGTCTGGGTTATATGACTGTTGATAAAAATATATATTTTTGAAGCACTATTATATAATATTTTATACAATAAAGTAAACAAAATTGAATTGTTAGTGGAGATTACCTTCATAAACCATAATAGTTAAGTTTAAGTCGTAATTAATTCAACACAGAGATAAAGAACGATCTTGAAAGAAATATCAAGTAAATACAAAGATTTTTTGGTTGGTTCGTTCATATAATATGTGTAACTAATATGTATAATATGTTTAAAACAATCAAAAAATATTTGACGATAATGTCGTAAAAAAATCATATTAGAAGTCATTATAGTTGTCAATCAATTGTGCTTATTAAATCAATAATCATGTATTTTAAGCGGGCGAAGCCGTGGGCGAGCCGCTAGTTATATAATAATTTTCATTAATAACTAAATTCAACGTGGAAATAAAAATAATTACTTCAGAGTAGGTATCGAACCTAGAACCATCATCTTTATAGTTTGACGCTGTCCCTCTGTACTACGATGGCCTGTCATAAAAATATGATGAGAATTTTGATGTGCTTCAAAATAAATATTTTATATAATTAAGCATTAAAGCTACAGCAAATTGGAAAAAAAATAACAAATATAATATTTTTAATATTTTTTATTATTTACAAAGTTATACGCATAAGAAAATAAAATTATACAATACACCAAAGATAATCACAGTTTTGCCTTGGGTACATTAAAGTCGACTTTTAATCAAATCAAAAATATTAATTAAGGATTAAAAATTAATTAAAACTACCTATGTAGGTACATATTAGTAAATAATAAAAATTTCAAAAACCTTTATTAAACTAAAATATATCATCTAAATTTTGCTTTTACAAAAAGTCTATTATCTTGTCCAACGATTTAGGATTTGCACGTCGTATATTATGAACTTCAAAATTTAAAAAACAACCAAGTGAATACCTTTTTTTATTGTGATTAATAGATTTAATTACGTCAAAATTGAATTAAAATTATATGCTATACAATTGACAACAAATATAAATAAATAAATAACACCTTAAAAACCTAAAAAAAATATGAATATAGTTATCTCACCAAAAGCGATAATCTTATCAATAAGCGATTAAGGATTAATTATGTGCATATAGTCCGGTTCTTTATCGGTAAAATTTTAAAAATTAAATAAATTATAAATCAAACTAAATAAATTACAAACAAAGAAATACCTTTTTTATTTATTACAATATGTATAATTTGTTTGTTAAAATCAAATAAAAAGATAAATATACAATTATAAGATAAATAAGAAACCTTAAAACACCAAAAAACCTTCACATCAAAATCGATATTGAGATAACCGATAATCTAATCAATCAAATCAATCAAACAAACAATCAACAACGGAATTAGTGATGTGGAAATCGTGCGGACCCTTCACGTCACACACCTCGAAACTTAGGAAACCGATTTAATTAAGTTAAACAATTTTATATATTTTTATTGTGAACAATGGAATGAAATATAAATATATGTATATTACAATTAATTTACTATAATCTATAAATTAAAACTATCTCTAACTAACTAAATAGATAAAAACTATCACCTGCAAAAAAACATTACAATTCAGCTTTAATACCAATACTAAAAAAAACAACAATGTCATTAAAAAACCGATTATGGATTAGTGATTTGGATATCGTGCGGTAATCATTTTCTTAACATCAAATTAAAAATAAATATATTATATAATTAATTATCACAAACCTTAAAAAAATTAAAACAATCACAACTTCGTCTCGACACCAAAATCGATTTTGGAAAAATAATCATCTCATCAACGACCGCTGTGTTTTGCTTAGTTATGTGTAAATCGTGCGGTCACTTCAAAATAAATAACTTTTTAATAACTTTTTTTTAAAGAAAAAAAGGAACTCTTATAAGTTCACTTTGTTGTCGCAGAAACGCTTAAAGATATCGAGTTTAAATTCAAACCATATACTTATATGTATGACCCCATTTTTTTCTAAAAAAAAAGCATATTTTTACATTTACTTTAAAAAAAGATGCCGTTTATATCGCAAAAAAAAAACGCGTATTTTGACACTACAAAGAGAATCGAAATTTATAGGGTACTATATATATATTATAGGGATATATAAATTTATTTTCTAAGCTAAATTTGAATTTCAGAAAAAGCTCGGGACCTCCAATTTTTGTACGGTACCCTTACTCGGCGAGCCCGACTCTCACTTGTCCGGTTTTTTACTTTGACATTGAATAACCTTAAAATAAACCTAAAAGAAGAATGTAATTCAATGAATTTACTATAGATATACACACATCAAAGCTAACAATACCTTAAAAAATCACAATTTCGCCTTCACACCAGAATCCATATGGAAAAAATCGATTATCTCATCAACAAAAGACTCAGGATTAGTGATGTGCAAATCGTGCGGTCCTTTCACATTAATAACTCGGAAATTCAGCATCGTTTTAAACAAATTAAACAATCGTATACCTTTTTTCTTGAAAAACGGTAAAGTTTCGTCTTCTGAAGCTACTATATTCAACATGGGTGGTGCATTTTCTGTGACAATTGCAATCAACATTTCCTCTGTTATTGGTAAACCTACGAGTTTTTTCGCTGAGGGTTCCCATGATAATCTAAAATGAAAGAAATCGGTGATGAGGCTGTCGTGGGACAGTTGCACAAATGCGTGATTGTAAACGTGACAGTTTTTGGTTCGATTCCCACTTGTGGGAATTAATAATTTTTATGTCCTTGTTCTGGTAACATGACAAAGTGCGGCGTTGAGTTCCGCCACTTACCACGCAATGCCTCAAGAATTCGGCGAAAAGTGGGTAACGGAAGTATTTTAATGGAAACAGAGTGTCTTAACACTAAGTTCCCTTTACTTTTCTCTCTGTCCACCCTGGTATGTGCGGCATACAGCGTGAAGCTAAAAAATGTATTAATCCATACTTATTAATATAAAATTCAAAAGTAACTCTATCTGTCTGTCTGTGACTGTGTCTGATTGTGATAAAATTTTATATAGGGATATTTGAGGACCTCGGGAGGAATGTTGTATATAGGTTGATTTTATTTGTTCATGTAGTATTAGTTTACATAATTACAGTAAAGTTGGCAACTTGAACTCTGATGGATGGATGGAATAACTGGACTCTCTTAAAAACCTAATATTGTATAAATATAGAAATGTATCTTTATAGTAACATAAGTCTAATCTAACATATTTTTCTCACCTATACATCCCATCGCCTGTAGGCACTAAAATTCTAGAAAGCACTATAGCAGACTGCTCTTTTGTAAATTTCCGACTTTTCACTAAAAGATTTATCGCTTGGTCATATGTAAATTTTTTGGTCTTTTCCAAATTCCATCTGAAATATGAAAAACTATAAAATATATATACATATATAACTCAACGCTGCGCGTTGTTTCAAAAATAGAATATGTAAAAATATCCATAAACATATCCTTTCGATATTATCTATTTGATTTGAATAGAACATAAGGTTCATCCGGACAGGCAGAAGTAGGTAAAGTTTTTCTGAAGCCCATTTGAATTTGAAAAATTGATGGATTAAGTAGTCGACAGATAAATCGACAGACTGGTCGACAACTAGTCTGGTGGTAGATCTGCTGATTAGTCAGCAGATGGACCAACACAGGCTGATTAACAAAATGATCAACAGGCTGATTGACAGACTGATCAACAGTTTAACTAACAGACGGCTCTTTCTAGACCTTGCAATAATTGTTTATGGATTCAAATTATTGAGATGTAAGCTGCTGATGGTGCACAAAACATAATCACAAAATAAGTTTTAATTAAACCTAACGATATCGGTTCAGAAGGGAAATAGAAAAAGTAAGTTTTATATTTTTCTCTTTGGACATAAGTTAGACAGATAGAACCTAGTAAGACTGTTTTCCACTTTCCGACATCAAGCATAACATATTTAATGGCCGCCAGGGAAAATGAATTATTTAACATTTTCATTTACTCGCTCTGGTGATAAGGCAAATCGCGGCGTTGAGTTACCCCACTTAACACGCAATGCTCACGGATTCGACGGAAAGTGAAGTTGAAAAAAATAAATAAAAAGAAACAATAATTACCTAGGAAAACTGTCATAATAATCATCGTAAATATAATGATACCACAACATTGGGTTCCATTGATGGAAATTATATGTAGACAATGGCGGCACGGGATCTATGTTGACCATTTTACTTATTCTGAACGGATACAGGTTGTTGTAGAAAACTCCTGCGAAATAAAAATATATGAATTTTATAAATACACAATTATTTCCTGCGTGATCAAATGAGAAGTACTCATTGTGTATGATTATAACAGAAAAATAAGATTTAAAGGCCTTATCACCACAGGTAATCTCTTCCAGGCGGCCTTTACCGTTAAAAATATCAAACAAAAATGATGGTAAAATTACATACTAATATGAAATGATGGTAAAATTACATACTAATATGAAATGATGGTAAAATTATATACTAATGTAAAATCGCAAACAGCAGGGTCGGTAGAGGAAACCTAGTGTTAAGACACTTTATTCCTGAAAAGGCCACTCAAGACGCAAGGCATTGCGGAACTCAATGCTGCGCTTTGCGCCTACACCAGAGCAAAGAAATGAAAATATAAATAAATATTACATTTCCTCGTATCAAACCCACAACCAGTCGATTTTACAGTGACACTTTATGTCACTAAAATATCTATATAAATATATAATATACGTACATACAGCTATAGATAAATAAATATATACTTAAAGTTACATGAATTTCAATTATGTAATGTATTTAATGTATTTGTATGTATGTACATACATTAAATACATTACATATATATATATATATATATATATATATATATATATATATATATATATATATAATTTTTTTTTTTATATATATATATATAGTAGAAAATGTGAACTGATACATTTCCCAGAGAGAAAACTAAATTACCTTTTTCCATCCTTACCAGTTATAAATCCCACAGAATGTGTCACTAATATAAATCTTTCCCATTTTAAGTGATCAATTACTCTGCGCATCGCCTCTACTAATGTAGAATGGTTAACCAGAGGACCCATAGGAAACGAATCTGACTTGCCATGCCCTAGAATTAGAATAATAAATTATTTAATAAAGTGGCATTGAGTTCCATCAATAAGTAATATCTAGAAAACTTCAGTGGAAAGGAGAATATGGAGTGTTTGAACAGAGATACATATATTTGAAACTTTTTTCAAATAAAAGCGAACAGCTCTCTTAAAGTTACTTGTAATGATCTTGTACTGGCCTGTCTCAGATTTTAAAACTTAAAAAACTAAAAAAATTAAGCAAAAACAACTCATTTATATTGTTAGTTTGGTTCTCTTCAAATATGTTAAAAATTGCTCAAATTTAAGCTTACCAGGCATATCAATAGCAACATAATAATTAGTATCAGGTAAATGTTTCACTATATAAATGAAGGTTGCAGCACTGTCCATATAACCGTGAACCATTAGAACTGGTTGGTTTGTAGGTTGACCCCATGTTGCACCTATAAAATAATGTTTAAAATGTTGGTATCTATCCTAATATTATAAAAAAAGTAATATGATTTAATAAGGCACACTGATACTATATATTTCATAATTTTTACTAGTTCATATTATCATTTACAATGTCAGTAGAGGTTAATTTAAAAAAAAAGAGAAAAAGTAGAGGCATTAATTTAGTACAATTTCCTGGTTTGTCTTATAATATTACTAAAATCGTTAGGCTTTACATATCATTTTAATTATAACTTGCATGAAAAACGCTAACATTTTTTGTATAAATGAACAAAGAATGTTAACGTTTTTCTTGCAAACAAAAAATGTTAGCGTTTTTCTTCTAGTGTCTTTTTGAAGATATTTCACATAAAGTTATATATTATAAAATTATAATATCATAATAGTAATTCTACATATAACATACATGCATTTATGTTACAGTAATATAATTATTGTAATTTAATTTCAATAATGTTATTGTTTACTAAAAACTAAAATTACTAAATATTCAAACATTTTGATAACTAACCAATTTTGTTTTGTTAAACTTCTTTATACTTATTGTTTATCAAAAAATTAACCAGAACAAGTGACCATTTATTAATATAATTTTTACACACAAATACCAAAAATATGTATGTATGTTGATTTGACATTTCTTTTTTTTATTTTTAAAATATAAAAGACTTAGGAGTAAGGAGTAGATTAAAAATGAAAAGCAAACTAAAGCAGATATACTCACATGCAATTCTTCCCCACGGGGCATTTACATAAATATCCTCACATATATCCATAATTAATATGTTCTATGTATATTTAGAAATACAATTAATTATATTTTTAATACTTAAAATTGTCCTAGGAACATTGTATTACGCGACTTTTAAGTCAATGGCTACACATTTAGCGATCCGTAAATATTGTTGTATAAAAATAGTTGGTTTTAATGTGTTATAAAGAATTATCAACTTATTTGAATTAAATGGATTTTAAAAAATGTTGCATAATAAATAATTTCTTGAACTAGAACAAGTTTTATCAGCTTATTGTGATATGCAATTAGTAGATATTTTTAACCGACTTCTATAAAAGGAGGAGGTTATTAATTCCAGTGTATTTTTTTATGTTTGTTATCTCAGAAATTTTGACTGAGTGTACCAATTTTGGTAATTCTTTTTTTATTTAAAAGCTGATGCTTCCCGTGTGGTTCCCTTTTAATTTGGTCCACCTCTGACAATGCTATTCATTACAAAATCATATAAGTCTTAAATTTGCATCAAATATTTGCGCGACAAATGGATGAATAACTCAATATCACGCCAACTGATTTCGATATTTTCTTTTATGTATATCCTTTTCGGATACACATCAAGACGGTTTAACAAAAATATATACATTGTCTAAAGTAATTATATAAGTAATTTAATTTAATTTGCATACACATGAATTGATAAAATTTATAATACTAATACATTTTTAATTCAAGCAAAGTTAAGGTTAATCACTATTAAAAAAATATTTCTGATATCCAATTCGTACCGTAGAATTAGTATTTATTATTTATTTATCTTATCCGATAACGTTTTTGATATCTACTACAATAACGAAAAACATAACTAACTTTTGTACATGCAGTAAAAAAATACGGAATCTTAAGTAAGTAATATATAAGATTTATATAAAACTTTAGACAGAAACAATTGACAAAGTAAAATAACAGGTACTTGGTTTAATGTGAAAGATCATTTTTTACCTTTGTTCATGTTAAGAGGTATTTATCGTGGTTAATTGTTATGATGTTGAATACTTACGTAATAAGTAAATACGCTATCATGGCTTAATGGAACAACGCTAGACTGGAAAATGGGTATAATCATTTTTATTATTCGATATCCAAGATCGACAAGGGGTATTAATTAGTTAAAATTTTCATTTCCTAGTCTTGGCAACTAGACAAAGCGCGGCGTTGAGTTCCGACACTCATCTAGCAATGTTTCGAAAATTCTACCTAACACTAATTTCCCTCTTTCTACCCTACTTTATGTGGGAATCTATGAACTTAAAAAAATCGATAGAAAGTTCAAAGCGCAGTGATTCATCACTACGGTTAAAAAAAACAATAAAACAAAAATGAAAGCTTCGATTTCGTATATTTGTATATAAATTGTTTTTCTATTAATTTTCTTATAGCATAATCGTAATTTACAATAACATCGTTGTCTTTTGGCATGCTTAAAAAAACATTGTTATTATTTATTCGTCTTTTTAAGATTATGCCTTCAATAAATATTTTCTCTAAAGGAATAACTTCTGGTTGTTTCATACAATCTTTTTCGTATACTTCACCATTTTGTGTGGACCTGTAAATTTAATAACAACAATATAATTCTAATAAGAAAAACAAATAATTTTTATGTAGTCGTAATATAACAATTAATTATTTAGATAAAATCCAATATATAAATTATAAAAAATAAGTCCAATAGTTCGTAATAATGCCCATTTAGATTCTGTCAAGATTTTGACATAAATCATTTTAAATACTTATTAATTAAACATGCAATGAATGATATATTTGTATTATACAGTGATGTATGTCCCTTCCAGAAATGCATATTATGTAGAAATGAATATTTCAAAAACTACTGTAACGCTTTCGATGAAACTTGGTCTGTTCTTTGAATTGAAATGTACCTCATTTAATTGGAAAACCGGTCAAGTGCGAATCAGGTTTGCGCAGGAAGTGTAACGTACCAAAATCTATAAAAAATCACGTTTGTTATATAAGAGACCCCTTAAATGTGTATTTATTAATTCTAAAATTTCAACTGTCTAGCTATTTAGACAGTTGCAATTGTGTTGTGTCTCAATCGTCATAATTGCCACGGTTGAGATACGGACCTGACAGAGGGACAGCGAAGTCGTAGTAATAGGGTCCCATTTTACCCTTTGGGTACGGAACCTGAAAAAGGATCATATCAATAACGACTCTTAGTTATAGAGAATTTTGTGAACAAAAAGCAAACTTACGAAATTTAACACATGTCCTTGGAAGCCCAAATTGATCATCAATCTCAAATATTAATCTATCTACATGATAATAATAGCTTTCTTAGAAGTCGGTTATCAAGGGGGGGCGTAGTTCAGATGGTAGAGCGCTCGCTTAGCATGCGAGAGGTACCGGGATCGATACCCGGCGCCTCCAAATACAATTTTTGCTTAATTTATTTTTATTTAATTATATTTTTGAAAAAAAATTGAAATAAGTCTATTTATTTTTATTACCGTACTTCAAAAGGTAAAAACGAGTGAACTCTTTTAGGGTCTCTTTCTTATACATCTGTACACCTGTCAAGAATATTTATCTCGATAACACATGGAGGTATCAAGCTGAAATTGATATCAAATATGTAGCTTTACAATCCCTTGGAGCATAGAAAAATGAAAAGAACCTCGCGGGTTCGTTATCATGAAATTCGCACTTGACCGGTTTTTTTTTCATTAAATAGACATTTCTTCAGTTTCGTTACTTACTGCTTAGAGAAACGTCTGGTAATTTGTAATATCCAGCCATCGAAATCTGTGTATATTTGCCCCCATCCCTCCAAACGAGTTTCCATATCTAGAAAAAATAAAAAATCTAAATCAGCTTCACGCTTTATCTCGCATACAGCGGGGTAGGCAGAGGGAACCTAGTGCTAAGACAATCCGTTCTCCACTTTCCGCCGAATTCTGGAGGCATTGCGTGCTGAGTGGCGGAACTCAACGCCGCTCTTTGCCTCGACACCAGAGCGAAGAAATGAAAATATAAATGTAAATAAATATTTTATTTCTCCGAGTGGGGATCGAGCCAACAACCAGTCGATTTTACAGTCAGACTTGGTGCCCCTGCGCGACGACTGGCCAGATAAAAAATAAATAATGATAACAACATTTAAGTGAGCAACGCTGCGCTTTGTCTTCTCTTGGCTTATCACTCGACCAGCAATGACTCGACCTAAATTAGACTTTTCGTGAGGAACGGAGTGTCTTAGCACTAGGTTACCTTTGCTGGTATTCCCCATTGACATACAGATCGGTGCAAAAGTCCAACTCAGTCTTAATCAATTTTTTAATAGAAAGTGCGGAACGGAGTGCCTTTATTACAAAAGATTCTTTCTTTCTACCTACTATGCTATATATTGGATAGAACCTTATATAAAAAAGAATATTAACTTATTATGAGTTTTCATGGCGCAGCGGCACAGTATTTATAAACGCGACTTTCGTGGGTTCGATTTCCACTAGTGGCAGTGAATTACAATATATAATATTTTTTAAAATATTTTTACTTCCTCCCTCTGGTAAGAAGACAATGCGCGACGTTGGGTTCCGTCACTCAACGCACAATGTCCCAATAATTAGACGGAAACTGGGGAAAGGAGTGTATTAATATTAGGTTCCCTCTGCCAAGATTCCCTCTTCTAAAGATGTATTAAACAAAGAAAATATTAGTTTCACCATAATATTCTTGGTAGAAACGTTAAATCTTATAGTGATGTAACATGTTACCTCAACGACTCCGCAATACCTAATCTACTCGTAAGGAAATATCGACTTTCTAGTATATACATAATGGATATATTATGCAATTATATAATGTTATTCGTTTACTTGAGTTACATCACTAGATTAAAGAAGTTCAATATGGCAGAGTTAATTTTATAAGTTAATTAGTATAAAATGGATGTGCAATTTTGTTTAGAAGTGATAGTTGTGTATTCGATTAACACTCGAAAGACAATTTTTTTTTTGCTAACACGTGGCGTTAAGTCCCGATAGCAAAGAATGTCTTGAAAGTTGAAACAGATAAAAATGGGAAATTAAATGTTTTAGATATCATTGGATCTTTCCTGCTACCCCATCTATGGAGAGTTCGTGAAGATTTGCAAAATATTTTGTAATAAATAAATAATAGATACTATTGAATTGACTTTAACAGGAACTTAAAAAAATATTCCAGCTTCAAGCTGTGACCCACACGTTGCAGGTAGGCAGAGGGAACCTAGTGTTAAAACGTTCCGTTCTCCATTTTACTCTGAATTCTATATGGTTGCGTGTAGATTGGTGGAACACAAAGCCACACTTCATCACGGCTCAAGCGTCGAGATAAGTCAATTCGGTCTGGACCGAAGAAATGAAAATATAACATATTTCATTTCCTCGAGTGGGGATCGAACCCACAACACCCCACACACTTGTGACCCAGCGCCGCGACTGACCTCATCTCAACAGTAACGAACATATAACCATGTTTATAAAGTAAATAAGCAAATATATGTAAACATGCATGCATATTTATGCAATGATGTCTACATCTAGATATATAGATATATATGACGTCATCGTAACATGATGATTGTAGGATCAGAGAAGAATGTACTACTTTGGATTCATCGTGTTGCAAGATGAGCTTAGCGTAGCAAATTCAAATTCCAATTCAAAATATTCTTTATTCAAATAGACTCTTATAAGCACTTTTGAATCGTCGAATGAACATGTAAACAAAAAAAAAGCTACCACCGGTTCGGAAGGCAGTTCTGCTGACAAGAGCCGGCAAGAAACTCAACAGTTGCCGCAGTTGCTCAACTCAGCAGTGCCAGGCACTTACGAGTTGCGAGACAATGTGTAGTTTCTTTAATTTTTAACCGACTTCTAAGAAGGTGGAGATCAAAAGATTCGTACATAGAATCTTTGACACTTTATATATTTATGTATGCTTTCCCCGAATTTTTGCAGTGATTTCGAAACTATCAACTTTTCAATACGAAAGGTTGTCTTGGATCCCTTTTCCACCAAATCAATATCTGATGATGACATCCAAAAGAAATCAAGGTAAATCCCTAATTAGGGTTCCATACCTTTTAAGGAAAAAAGGAACTTTTATAAGATTTGTTGTCCGTCTGTCTGTCTGTCAATGCCTTTATTTTAGGAAGATCCTTAGAGATATTGAATTGAAATTCAAACCGTACACTCAGATTTACGGCCCCACGGTTGACCTAGAATTAAGAAATTTGGCAGCTAGCATTTACAGGAACAAGTTCAGGAAATAATCTGAAAATTATATATTTGTGGTTAAATTCTAAAAAATAATAGCCTTAAAAGGAGGGAAAATTTACCAATTTTTTTAGAGCTCCAATTTTTGTACAGAACCCTGAAGGGCGTTACTATATCCGCGCTTGTCTGATTTTTTATAAATATATCACTGCGTTCCTTACCTTTCGTCTAACTTTCGTTACATTGAGAAAAATCAACGCTGATGCGAGAAATCAACGCTGCTTTGTCTTTCTCTTTGTTACCATAGCGAAGAAATAAAAAATATTGATTGCCCTTAGTCAGAATCGAACCTTTAACCGTCGCGTTTTAGCCAGACGCCGATCCGCTGTACTATGACGGCCGGAGATTCATTGTCTTTTATTTATCAAGTAATAAAAAACAAATATTTGTAATTCATTATCAATATGTCCCCAAGGGTAATGCACTGACGTCCGATAACGATTTGTATTATATTTAGAAACTGGCTTAAAATTGTGGCATTGCAAGCTTCTTTTCGGTAATGACCGAGAATGACACACATGTCATGAAACCGAAACTTTAAACATGATATTATATAACATATCTTGATATATGGACTATCCAACAGGAAAATATTTTTTCAATTGGAATTAGTAGTTCCTGAGAATAGTGCGCTCAACAAAACATTTAAACAAACAGCTTTATAACAAGTATTACAACCGAAGAGTTTGAGAGCTTCTGAGAGCATCGTGCACAACTCTTAATTATTTCTCTTTGACATTCCGTTCAAAGCCACAGATAAAACCTAGAAAAATACTTATGTGTTTGGATTTCATATTAATTTAAGAAAAACATTTTTTATCCTTATGGTCAAAAAAGGTAAGCAACCTTCTTAAATTATGTGGTTCATTGACATTTGGTATAATACGACATTGACTTACGACGACATGAACTTACGATGTCAAGAGATGCGAGTTCATTCAAAGTCAAAGTCCAATAATTTTATTCAAAATAAGAAGTTAAATGTTTAATTTTTTGAAAGTTAAATAATTTTCCACCGGTTCACTAAAGTAAACGTGTCAGAACCGAGAACAATCGGCGAAGAAATCCGGCTGGACCTTGTAAAAAAAAACTAGTGACAATGATATCTTTGAAACAGTTGGAGTGACGGAAGTAAATACCACGCATTCTATTAATAGAGCGGAAAATTAAAACTATTGATTTCCCCGAATGGAGATCGAACTAACAACCATCGCGTTTACGGTGGGAAGTTGTCGCTCTGCGTTATCATGGCCTTAACTACGCTCAATTGTTCATAACACAATGACTCTCTACAAAGAGTATATTATTAAAACTAAGCGTCGAAGTTGTATATTTTTTAACTGTGTTATTAAAAAATATATCAGATTGACAAGATATATTTTTAATTTCCTTCCTTCATTCCTTTAAAGATTTGACCAAGGCATACAAGTTTACAGCATACGTCTGTATAACCTCGAAAAAAATACCTATAAGCCATAGTCTTGAATAATTTCGTAGTGGATTATTTCTTATATTAATTAGTAAACTAGTGTTAGGACACTCCGTTTCCCTCTTTCCGTCTAGTTTATCGAGGCATTGCGTGTTGTGTGGCGGAACTCAATGTTGGGCTTTTACTTCGGTGCCAGAGTAAAGAAATGATAATATTAATAAATAATATTCTAACTCTAATAAGTGGGAATCGAACCCACAACCGTCTCGTTACAGTCACACTTAATAATTAATAATTATGCTAGGTATACTGTAGATGATTTCTAAATTTATACAACTGCATATTATAAAGCTTAAGAGTTTGTTTGGTTAAACGCGCTAATATCAGGATCTACTGGTTTGAATGGAAGACTTATTTTTGTATTGTATAGTCCATTTATCTTGGAAGACTTACATCATGTTGATAGATTCTATGTCATGCGTTTGACCACGGAAGGTAAAGCAAATATTTCATATAATAAAACTTTCTCTCTGGCTACCCTATATCTGGGGATAAGCGTGAATTCACCTAATTCAACGTATATTATAAATTTTAAAGTAATCTTCGGATAATTAAAAAAAATCGGTACACTTTTGACCTACCTTCATTGGAATCCATATCACAATTATAAAATTATTTAAACAATAATAAAAAAAAACAATAAAAACACTAACTAAAGAAACGTGCGCTTGATAAACAATAATAACTCGAATGATATGCTCCTCGTGTTTGTAAACAAATAGCGTAGTGATGTGTTTCGATTTTTTTTTTCATCACGCACCTTCCTTTAATACGATATGCAAAAATAATTTAGTTTTATGTCACTTTGATATCCTTTTTTATTTTATGTTATATGTTCTTACGATTCTTTATAGTCATTGAGTCTGCACTCCTTTTCTTCATATTTTTTTAGTTATGCCTTTATATCATAAATGCCTGCCTAATTTCTTATCTATATTTATCTTTACATTAATTACGATTTTCATTCTTGTTTGTTAACCTAGTTAAATATTAATTAATGTCTTATTAAAAAAATATATGATTTTTTGGTGCCAGAACGTTCTGATTTGCCTTATTACTTGTCCTCGATTAGTAATCAAATCGTTACTTTTACAATCGCTCACTTTTATCTATAATAGACAGCCTAAGACATGTAAATTATTATATGCTGCAATGAAATATTCGATCGATATAGCTATGTTATAGCCATAACTTAATATATTAACTTTTGTTTATATGTTTTTTTTTTAATTTTAGTTTACAAAAAATCAGCTCAATTGATAATCTGGTAGCGGAGAAATATATGAAAAATTGATTCTTAATGCTTATAAATAATCCATTACGTACTGTAATGGATACGAAAATAAAGTATTTGTTCATTTTGATGAAGTGTAAGTATTTAACCGCACTTATTTGTGCATATAATTACAGGATAAATAAAGAAAACGTCATTTAATTACTAAAAAAAACAAAAAAATTGCATTTTTGCTTTACTTCTTTTGTTCGTTTCGATGTGTTTTGTTTGCTTTCCCGCTTGTTTCCTACTTTGTTCGACCCTTGCTTCCCCTGTGGCCACCGAAATCTTTTAGATCTAACGACCGCCATGCTTTAAATATGAATCACTGCGTGAATTGTGCGATAGCCTGACTTTTAACAAATCTCTAATAACTCAGCTCTCAGAATGCCAAAACTGACAGAATTTTCAGGAAGATACCTGAATCTAATAAATTATACTATTTCCTCTACTAAATTACACCTCTTTACATTTTGGGCCCAAGAACGTATGAAATCGTTTGTCTCTTTTTACGCCAAGGAATATTTATTTTTATGATTTTTGATTTAAGTTAGTAACGCCATTGCCAATAAAAGAAAGATTTTGTATTTGAATAAACATACCGTATATGCTAAATAGATGTATTAGCATTATCGTTTTACATTATTCATGTTATTTTAATTTAGCAAATTAAAAAAATATCGATATTCAAATCTACCAGTAAATCGACTTTTCAAATCTACCAGTAAATCGACTTTTACCAACATTTTACAATTTAATATACTACAATCTATGACGCAGTGACCTTTGTAAGTTTTATACGTAATTACTTTGTAGAAATCAAATTAAGTATTGGTTAACATTCTCCTCACGTGTAATGATTACAAATTTGTTAATAAAAAGGTAATTAAATGATAAAACTTCAAAATGAATAATAGAGAAATTAAAAAATGTAGCTTCATGCTGTATTCCGCTTGTAGCAGGGACGCAGAGGGAAAGTAGTGTTAAGGTACGCACCTCTTGATTTCCGAGATATAGCCGTCTTCAGTGGCGGAACTCAACGCTGCGCTTTGTCTTGAGGAAATGACAATAATTTCTCGAGTGGGAATCGAATACACAACTGTTGCGTTTACAGTTAGTCAATGTATGTATGAAATTCGATCTACGTATGTGTTAATTATAATGATATTAAAAAAATATAACTTAAATAAATTTTCACGCAGTCGAGTGTAAAGTAAACAAGGACAAGTATTTTTTGCATATTTTTTTCGTTATTATTTTTTTGTGTATACCTACATATAAATACTTGAGACCGTCGTGGAGCAGTAGTACCGCTATCTATACGCGATATCTGTGGGTTAGATCCCTGAGCGAAAGAATGGTAAATTAAATTATGGGTGGGACCTGTCTGTCTGTCTATAGTCTACTGCCTTAGGTCCTGAATGAATCAACCGATTTGAGTTCAGTATTTTAATCGAAACCGAATAAGATTAGCAGTTTAAGAGCTATAAGCACATTGCCAAGACGAAGTAGTGCCATTTCTTTAATTTTTTAATTTATTTGTTTGTCATATTTGTAATATGATAAACTGTATACCGCACATAGCAGAATAGGCAGAGGGAACCTGGAAACCTCATGTAGCCTAACCTACCTAAGACACTCGGTTCCCATTATGAGAATTTTGTTTGTACATAAGAATGAGATTAAATTAATAAAAATACGGATATGATATAATACAGTTTATTAATAAATTACTATTTACTAAATATATTTATTTAATCTACATACACTTAGTTTACATACATTTACTTATTTAATAAAAAATATTTACAGTAAACTAGTTTGTAGACAAAACTAAAAATAATCTTATGAAGTAGGTACTACCAAAAATGGTAGATCATTTATATTTAATTATATTTTAAAGAGATATTCACATAATTAAAACTAAAAAAAATCGCAAAAAAACGTACGTTGAAGACACAGTAGTGCAGTGAGACAGTAGCGTAGCAGTGTAGCTTCGATTCTCACTCGGGGGAATGAATTGTTTGATTATCGTTTCCCCGCTGCTGCAAGATTGATTTCCGCCACTCAACATAATGTTTCGTATACGGGCAGTTCGCTGAGAGCGGAGTGTCTTGACACTAGTTTCTCCTTTCCCAGTTATATATAACGAGTCGTGTCTGAACTACTTATCTACTTTTCTGCTTGAACTTGAACTTTTGTATATTGTGCACTCGGAAAGAAATTAATGAAAATAAAAAAAAAAACCTAAAATGCAATCTGCACAGCCATCTACAGTTAACGTCATAGCGGCCACGACTCATCGACCGTACTGTACCGGGATATGAAGTTTTACTAATTAAAAAAATACTTAATAGATAATACATATATTTTTATATGAAATTTCAATATGACACACTTATATTACAAATATTTATTTTCCATCTAAATTTATATATTATAGGTAAAAATGTCAAAAAAGTCAAAATAATATCAACAATGATTATTATTTTCGAAATGAAATTATACTATAATACAGATTATAAAATTAAACATTCACAATAAATTATTTAATTTTTTTGTTAATATTATATCTAAGATATATCACAAACAATATACAATTATGCCTAAACTCTAAAGAGAATTTGTTTAAAACTGTTATAAAATATTCGAACATAAAAAATCTATTAAACGCAATATTTTTTCGAGAAAATAAAATTAATATTGTATTTGGTTGTTTATAGCTGTATGATTATTGTGAGTCCGATCTAAAGTTTAATGGGAACGGAGTGTCTCAACACTAGGTTCCTAGGTGCCCTCTGCCTACCCTTAGCATAACATAGCGTGAAGCTAAAAATATTAAAAGGGAGGAAGGGTAAAGGGGAAAATATTATATATTTAAAATATTGTTTTTCACAGACACTGCACTGGTAAAAATTTTATCACATATTCTAAGAAAATACAGATTATTAAATAATAAAAACCAAGTAAATTTAACAAATAATCATCAATCAATCTGACATTAATTTAATAATCTAATAATATATTTTATTTAAATATTTCATATATTATAATATATCTACACATCTCAGAAACTATCTGACTGTACACGCAATAATTGTCGGTTCAAACGTCACTTGAGGGAATTAATTATATTTGAATTACATATTTGCATTTTTCTGCACTAGTAGAACAATCCGCGGAGCCTTTAAAACAAATAGAAAGTGGAGAACGCAGTGTCGTAACACTAGGTTCTTGATGCCTCTTAGGTAGATACATACATATTTGCTTGAGATACGGAAAAAAGAAATCTATACGTCATCTCCCTCAGGCCTATGCCTTTGTAGAACTGCCAGTCTTTGCTGAGTGACTTCTAGGTGATGTTTACGCCATTTTATACGACGATTTTGAAACCATACTTTTACCTGAAATCCAAAAAAAAAAAATAATAAATAAAGAAAATAAAGAAATCTACATTAATATGATATAGCTGAAGAATTTGTTTGATTGAATGCGCTGATATCGGAAACTACTAGTTTGAATTGAAAAAATATTTTTATGTTGTATAGTTCATACTAACACTTTTTAATAACTGTTTATTATAAAACTGTTTACTTTAAATACTCATTCCACGTTTATATGCAATGAAGAGTATTCAACCAAGCAGTAGTAGCAATCGGCAGTGTGGCTAGCCAAGTTCAAGAATCAAGATAAGAAATTAGATATAATAATAAAGTGACACTACTGGCCTCAAATATTTTAATTCAAAATACTACAGTTCTATTATAAAATAGTCTAATTATCATTTTGTCGCTCACCTGCGCCTCAGTAAGCTGTAGAGCGTGGGCTAAGTACAGCCTTTCTGGCCCAACCATGTATTGCTGCCGTTCGAATTCCGCTTCGAGCCTCTCCAACTGCTCAGGCGTAAAAATTGTTCTAATACGTTTGCTCCTGCCCGAACTGTAAATAATATATAAAAATAATTAGAGAAAATCTTAAAAGCGTGACTGTGATCGTGATGATATTGGGTTCTAGTTGTGTTAATACAAAATATGTATTTACATAAAAGTTCCACTAGTCGCAATAAAATATCTCAATTTCGGGTGAATTCTCTCCTAGTGAAGCTGAATTAATTAGCAGTGTTTTAAAATTGTCAGTTGCGTGGAGAACGGAATGTCCCAGTCCCAGTCAAATTTTGTTTAGTTTCACGCTGTTTCTTCTATATACAATATGTGTAGGTAGCACAATGCTTTGTCTACGAGAGCGGTGTAATGAAAATACTTTTTTTACCTTCACGTTGATCCCGCACATGGCAGGGTAGGCAGGTGGAACCTAGTATTAACACTCTATTTCAATTAAGACACTTCTGTTCCCCACTTTCCGCTGAATTCTCGAGGCATTGTGAGTTGAGTGGCGGAAAATAGTTTTAATCATTCTCAAGAGTGGATCGAATCAATCGATCGAACTTACAAAATAATTTTAATCATTCTCAAGAGTGGATCGAATCGATCGATCGAATTTACAAAATAATTTTAATCATTCTCAAGAGTGGATCGAATCGATCGATCGAACTTACAAAATAATTTTAATCATTCTCAAGAGTGGACCGAATCGATCGATCGAACTTACAATCATTGTGATTACAGTTAAAGGCTGTTCCACTGTGCCACTACAACTTAAACTAATAATAGAAATAAAAAAAATGTGTTCTTACCTACTAGAGCAAGTTATGGGATGTGGTCTGGACTTCATCTGAGCAACTTGCGGTCGTAACTCCGGTCTGGGACTGTCTAAAATATTAAAGCAAATATTACAAATTAATTTTATAATATTATAATTTAAAACAACTTAACGGCAACGGACACTAGGTTCCCTCTGCTTACCCTGCAGTGTTCGGGATACAGCGTGCAGCTGTTTTTTCTTTTTTTTTAAATAACTTAGGGCCAGTTTTACTGATTACGAATAAAGTTTCAGATAGTAATGTAATAGTTAATGCTATCTTACAGACAGAGGATAAAATAAAAAAATGCTGTTTCTTATATTTACAAGAATAATTTTATCATTAATGAACGATAATAGTAGATTTGTAACATATTTAATTTAGAAAAAAATATTTATAAAAACAAAATCCCCGACTGCATAAAACTAAAAAGAAAATAAACAAGCCCAATAGTTTATTAGGATTAACAGTCGGGACTTCTTTAAATTATGCGGGGTTCCTGGTAAAGATTTTAAAGATTTTATTGAATGAAGAATTAGTTATAGGTCCCGACTGTTAATCCTAATAAACTATTGGGCTTGTTTATTTTCTTTTTAGTTTTATACAGTCGGAGTTTTTGTTTTTATAAATATTTTTTTATTTTTCACTTTTTTGCTAGGATTTGTTATGGTAATGATAATAATGTTATACGTTTTTGAAATTCTCATATTGAGCTCTTAAATTTGATACCCATATTGTGGTATTCGAAATGAAAAAAATTTTTTTCACTAAGTCCAATGGCATCCCACAGCCACCAAGATTGTTTTTATTTAGCGTCACCTATCTAAGAATATTTGGGCGGCTAATACAAATCTACCGATACCTCAATTATGTAAATCCGTTCAGCGGTTCTGGAGATATGAGGTAATAAATAATATTACATACATACAAGATACGCGCGAAAAACATAACCCTTCCTTAGCAGTCAGGAATAAGTATGTGAAAATGAAATGCATGTGTCGAATTTGCATTTACTATATATTGCTAATTGAGACCAAAAATTATAGCTTGTCTGGCAGATAAGGCTGTTCGATTTTATAATTTGATAGTAAAACTTATTAATTTGATAGTAAATATTTTAATTTAATATAGAAATTTATTTTTTTTATTCTGGAGTGAAAATCTTATAAAATGATAGAAAATTACATAGTGCTTCTAGAAATCCTTGAATATGAGAAATGTTAAAGAGAGCGATTTGGCTACAGTGTCTATACAGGGTGAAAGTGTCAGCACCACATTAAATGAAACCACAGTTTTAACTACTCTATAAAAGCCTAATATAATTCAGAAAAAAATAAATTCCCAAAAATGAAAAAGTTTTTTTTCAAACAAAATAAATAATAAAATTGTCATTTTAAAACAAAACGCCATTTGTAAGGATGACGCACGCACACATAAACCTATCAAAGGAACATCGCCGCACACGCCTCATTTCGAAATCGAGTCGTATGTATTGGCGATAAAGTTCAAAGATGTTTAACCTTTAGTAGTATTTTTGTAAAGTGTTTATATTATTGGGATCTATACGTAATCGCGTCACACGAAATACAGGTATGGATAAAAATCGTGAAATGAAAAAAAAATCCTACGTCCAAACTGTTGAGGCATCTTGATTAATTCCTTTAGGTATAGGTTTGAAATATTTTACCCTATATGCTGTTTCCGTAAATGGAGCGCTGCCTCTTCCACCCTGTATATAATAATCTCTATATACGAGTATAATAAGATAGTAATAATATTTTGCCTGTACATTTAGTAATTTTGACTGAAATGGATAGAGGGGCACTTAAAAAGAATAATAAAATGCAAAAATAATTTATTAATAATGTTTTTGAATTTCTTGTTTATCTGTCTGTATGTACTGAACAGATTTACTTAAAACTTTCACCAATTGCTTTGTTTTAACTCAGAATAACAATTAAAGTGTGTTTCATCAGAATCGGTCCATTAAAAAAAAGGTATCGTCATTTCAATGAACTCAGGGCATTGTTTGCCTGCGAATATTATATAGCAATCGATAAATATCGACACTATAATTATACTTATAATAAATGTATAATTGTTTGTAATAAATCTGTATTTTTTTTTATTATAATTTTAACTAAGCACTACAGACACGTAGTCCGTACTTTTTTTTTAACTTTTTCTATAAATCTGTATTTTTAACTGTTTAATATGTATTTAGTAAAATGTCGTTTTAGATTAATGTAATCATATATTAGGAGAAATTTAACATAAAAACGGCATTTTTTAACGGTTCGAACAGTTAAGTATAATTTAACTTTAAGCTCAATAGGCGGCGCTGTGCATAAAGCATCATTTTCTGAATGGCGCTGGTACGATTTTTGGCTAAAGAATGATATTCGAAACGTCTTGGTTATGACTCTTAATGAAAATATATATTTTTAAAGCACTATTGTTCATATTACAAACAATAAAGTAAACAAAGTTGAATTGTTAGTGAAGATTACCTTCATAAATCATAACATTTAAGTTTAAATCGTAATTAATTCAACACAGAGATAAAGAACAATTTGATCTTCAAATTCAAAGAAATATCAAGTAAATACATATATTCTTCGGTTCCTTCGTTCGTTTTATAAATCCATATAAAAATGCCTAAAAACATTCTTTTTACGTGTACTATGTAGTAACTATATATTTACCAATTGTACATTTAGCTAATAATATATGTAACTAATTTAAAAACTGTACTGAAGGTAATAAGCAATCATTTTACAAAGAAAATGATGAATCCTTACCCAAATCAATAATTTAACATTTAAGGCCGTTTCTGAAGGAGTAAATTAAATTATTCACTGACATCAGCACATTTAACAGAATTTTAAAATTGTGATAAGACGTACATAACATAGGTTAAAAGAACGTAATGTTACAAAAATATACACGTATAATAAATAGTTAGCTTTATGTATCAATTAAAATAAAAAAAAGAAATTACGGTAATGTAGAAAAAAAACATATTTGAAGATTACAGATTAAAATATTTATAGTTGTCAATTCTGTTTTCTAAATAAAGCGTGCGGGTTCGGGCGGGCCGCTCGTTCAATAAATTTTAGCGATCTGGCCCATTTTTGAATATTCTTGAACCAAACCAAAGAATATTGAATATTCTTGAAGCCAAACTAGTTTGATTTTTTACTTCTTCACACTGTATTTTTCGCATAGCAAGGTAATTGAAACTAAGCTTAGGGCTAAGAAGTACTCCTTGCATCCCTAAATTTTTATTGCGTATTGAGTGGTGGAGCTCAATGTTGCCCTTTTATCTACTAGAGCGAAAAAAATTAAAATATTTAAGTAATTAAAATATTATTTTCTACAATTACGTTTTTGTTCAAGTTTGTGTATATAAGTAGGTACATGCACCAACTTAAACTTAATATCTATGTATTATTAATATGGGCAAGTACAAAGACGCAACTTAATCATTAAAATTAATTCTACCTACAATCATTATACTACTAGCCTTCTGTAAGTCCCAATAATATTTAAAAAATGTCTGTCTGTCTCCTAACTCGTAATCGTTGAAGAGTTGGGTCTTCTATCAACATCATCAATTCTGTAGTGTGATTAGATGGTTATTACGAGAAGCAAATAATATATGATTATTTTAGGATAGCTCGTAGACAATCTGATAAATTTGACAAACTGATTGTTTTTCGCAAAGTAGATGGTAAAAGACCTAGAGGCCGATCACCTTGCCGAGGGTCCGACGCCGTCAAAAAATAACTGGACGTGAAGTTTATCTGGACTATTCATGATTAATGCTTTAATGCAAGCTGAGGACAGGGAGGCATGGAACCATCTCGTTAGCTCTTCTATCAGGACTTACCAAAACGGGCACGACATTCAGTAATGAAAAAAACGACGAAGAAGAAGAAGCTAGGATATTATAAGTAGTACGTCGATTCCCATAGGATTCCATCATCAGATCCGGACTTGGTGGTAAGTGAACCAAGGGAAAAGTACGCCCTTTTTAACCAATGATATAATTGAAAAATCGATCCATAAATGTCGGAAAAATCTATGGACAAACATAAAAAAAATATATAGTTACGAATATAGCACATCCTTCTTTTCGGAAAAAGAAATAGGTTAATGAGAATATATAGATATTACGCTAACGCAAACAGTCCGTTAAATAAGGTCAATAAAACACTTTAAATAATATAATTTCAAGCGATTCCGTTGCAAAGCGATTTGTGCCGCGTTAAATATAAGAGGGTATCAAAGTAAGGGTAGTATTAGCCCCTATTCCTATAATCGACTAATTTTAACTCCCCTAGTACTAACAATATTAACAATTTCCCTTTTAAGGTACGTCTTTCTTGACTTTTATTGTAATTAATTTGGTATTTATTATATAATATGTACGTAGAAAAGGCATGTCTGAAAGTATGATAGTCGTGGGTTCGATTCTCACTCGGGGAAATGATTATATTAAGATTATTTTCTTACTTGAGATTATATCAGCTATGATACGACTAAAATAGTGTTGAATTACGCCATCCACGTCAAAGACAGAACCACCACCTATTATTGACCACAACCACCAACCAGGTACCGTGGTTGTTGTCAATAACAGAGAAAAACTAATAGGTGTGTATTATTTTAGCTTCATGCTTTTTTACGCATAGCAGTACCACCAACGCACTCACTTTACGAGAGCGAGAAAAAATAAAATTATTGATTCCGTGAGAGGGAATCGAACCCGCAACCGACGTCGCGCCATATATATAGCCAGACACTGTGACAGAACAGACCCAATTGGTTTTAGTATAAATAAACTTACAAATTTTAATTCTAAAGGACTGATGGATTTTTATTCATAACTAATTCCATGTACTTAACATCTTTGTTTTGTCAAAATTGTTATACAACTAGGTGTAAATGTATTGCCTGGTTTTCTATATACTCGTACAAGCCATCGCTAGAGCCCAGGCGTGGCGTAGCAACGTGGGCAAAAGCGCTAACTTCCGCTTCTCAAGACGTAATGGCTATAAAATTCGGCGGAAAATGGCAAACGAAAGCGTGTTAAAGGGGACGAAGTGTCTCAACAATAGGTATCCAGGATTGCTCTGTTTACGCTGTTATGTACCGGTAGTAACGTGAAGCTAAAAAATAGGCATCGCTATCACAGGAACCAAAAAAGATAATATCATCATCATCATCATCAGCTTCACTCTGTATCCTGCTCACAGCAGGGTAGGCAGAGGGAACCTAGTGTTAAGACACTCCGTTCGTCACTTTCTGCCTTTATCATATTAATTGTAAATAAGGTTATCGAATATCCCCGTTTATTAATTAGCTAATTGTAAAACCCCAGTTGTAGAAAAATAAAAATTCTCATAAATATAAATTAATAATTTAAAGAAAGATATAAATTAATAGTTATAAACCGTAAACACGCTTTTTACAATAGAACACGTAAATAAGACGGAGTTGTAATATACACAAACTCGATATGTTTACTAGTTCATAATAATAGTTTAGCAGTTTAGGATTAACAATCGAGACTCATTAAAATTTTAAAGGGATACTTGGCAAGATTTAATTAATTCCGACAAACATTTCAAAGCAGAAAATTTTGTTTGGTTGAACGCGCCAGTCTTAGAAACCACTGGTTCAAATTGAAAAAAATATTTTTGTATCAACATTACCTCGAGCACTTACGACATTTCATATATATTTTTAGCTTAATCGAATTGAAATAACCGCTGGTTATTTCAATTTGAAATAACCGCTGGTTATTTCAATTTGATTAAGCTAAAAAAAATATAATCTCTGGAAAATATTATTACTGATAAAAAAAAACAAAATATTTTTTTTCTCTGGGGTTTTCTTCGACTGGGGTTTTACAATTAGCTAATTAATAAACGGGGATACTCGATAACCTTATTTTAATGAATATGATAAAATTTCTATATAAAATAGTACGTTTTAATTCATTGTCAGTATTCGCCATTCATTTTTGGAGTTCGTCAATTTTTAAGTGTCCCCATACTATAAGCGCATACGATAAACGGCCGATTTAATGATTATTTAGGTAAGTTCTTTTTTCTTTTTATTTAGATTCACGCTATATTCTGCATACAGTAAGGTAGGCAAAAAGGACCAAACGTCAAAACTCTCCGTTCCCCACTTTCATGACATCTTTGTAGCATTGTATGAGTCAAGCCGCAATATCTCCAGATTTCGGCGGAAATTGGAAATATCTTGGCGGGAACGGAGTGACATAACACTAGATTCCCAGATATGCTCTGCATAGCCAGCTATGTGTGGGAAACAGCGAAGAAAATATTTAAAAAATATCGTAGAATCGTAATATTACATGACGTTAATTGTTTCTATGCAACTTATTACCAAGCTTAAAACTTAAAACTTATTGCACTTGACCAAGCGAAAACGAATTAATTTATTTTAAAAAAATCAAATCAGCTTCACGCTGTACACGTTCTCGCACAATGCAGGGTAGGCAGATGGAACCTAGTGTTAAAGCACTCTGTTCCCCTTTTACCGAATTCTGGAGGCATTGCGATTCGAGTGGAGGACCTGAACGCCGCGCTTTGCTTCGACACCAGAGTGAAGAAATGAAAATATTAATTTAAATAAATATTTCATTTCCATTCCATTAGCAATCGTGTTTACTAAAACACACTTGTCCCTTCCGCCACGACTGGCGTCCAAAAATATGTTAAGACGTAAATAAAATACTTATGTATTTTATTTACGTCTTAATAAATTAGTTTGCTAATAATACAATTTTAAAAAAATATTACCTTCTTTCCCACAGAAAACATGGATAATATGATTTTGCTACTATCACTAAGTGCGTTACTCATCGCCCGATCGTCCGCCGACGGTACAAGATACATCACCGGCAACTTGACCAGAGTTGACTGGATCAATGACAGCTGCTTGTTCGGAATAAACGGCGAATACAGTCCAACTCAAGTGAAACATTACAGACTGTGCAAAATTCTGGAACAGGCCTACTGGAGAAACCAAGCTGTCGTGATAGAGATTAAGCAGAAATCCAATGAATATTACTACTCAGTTAGTTTTGCCTATCGTGGCGCTTCCTGGGCTAACACGAAGCTTGAGAATGAGTCATTTCAGTACCAAATGTTTGGTACTGTCGAAGATATTTACTACCATTCTGTTGATGATCATTGCTACGTAGCTATAGACACCGGTTTCGGTAATGTTAGAAATAATAAACATTTCCATATGACTTTGGCTTGGGATACATGTGTGAGAGGAATCAACGCCTTCTACAGTAGAGATAAAGTACTGATGGTTGCCACTGTTAATTTACATAAAACCTTTTCGAACGCAATTGATCATTTGCAACTGACAAATTGTCAATAAGAAGTTTTTTTCCTTATTTGCACAATAAAGGAGAAGATTGATCTGGAAATGAGAACGGAGTGTCTTGCCACTTGGTCTCTACTCTGCCTATCCTGGTGTATGCAGGATAAAACATGAAGCTGAAACTTCCTTGTGATATACGATATATTATAAGCATAATATAGATAATAACTCTTTTTTTCTGTACTTTTCTATTGTTACCTTATTTTACATATGTATAAAATTACAAATGAAAGTATAATTAAAATACCTGATTTTAGATAAATATATATTTATTTGTGAGTTGAGATGATTTTGGCGTAGCGGCACAGCGTGTGACTGTAAACAAGACGGCTGTGGATTGTATTTCCACTCGAGGAATAATTTATGACAAGACACTGAGTTCTGTCACTCAACAAGGAAAGTCTAAAAATTAAGTGAAAATGAGGAGCGAAGTGTCCTAACACTAAGTTTTTCCATTGCCTACCCTGTCATTTATGTAGATAAAACAGTGTACCCACAAAAGTGACTTCTTGCCGCGATAGTAACAACTGTTTACTTTCTGTTCCTACCAACAACGTTATTATGGCACATATTTTACTATCCGACTTGCTTGAACTTTTGACATAGCTTGAACCTAATGTTTTTGCTGGAATTACCACTATTAAGATATTATCAGTTTTGGAAAATCCATGTTTCATCATAGTCTTGTAAGTGAAATTTGCAACTTTTTGGATGTCAGCGTAGGTTTTGGGAACATTAGCATTTTGGGACTCATCGTGGTGCAGTAGGATAACTAGAACCACGTCGAACTGTAAGCGTGACAGTTATGAGTTCAACCCGATTATATTAATATGGTTTATAAGTTTGGATTGACATTTATTGGTTTTTTATTTACCCCACATA
>JAATLQ010011187.1:44908-55103 GCA_013421005.1 Heliconius erato x Heliconius himera
ATATTTGTAAAAACAAAAACCCCGACTGCATAAAACTAAAAAGAAAAAAAACAAGCCCAATAATTTATTAGGATTAACAGTCGGGACCTATAAGTGATTCTTTAATCAATAAAATCTTTACCAGGAACTGTGTATAGTTGAAAAAGGTCCCGACTGTTAATCCTACTAAACTATTGGGCTTGTTTATTTTTTTTTAGTTTTATGCAGTCGGGGTTTTTGTTTTTACAAATATTTTTTTTGTTTAGATAAAACGTGTTTATCTCAGATAATACTAGTTCAAATTGAAAATTGACTACAGTAGTGGATATGGTCAGTTTGTCGATAAGGTCATAGTCATTGTACCTACAGTCAGTCAGTATTTCAGTCAGTAATTATTATGATACACAACTTTTAGTCATTTCAATTTGACCACAGAACTACTTATTAAGATTACAGGCTGATATCGGCACAGATTCCATTAATTAAAAACGAGATAAATTTGTCATCTTGGCGCAGCGGCAGTGTGTGACTGTAAAAACGACATTTAGAATTCGATTTGGAAGAATGAATTGTTTTTATTTCCATGTGCTGATAACAAGATAAACGCAGCGTTGGGTTCCGCTACATGACACGCAATGTCTTAAATTGGTCGGTACGTGGGGAACAGAATGTCTCAACACTGAGTTTCCTTAGCCTATATGCGGGATACAGAGTGAATCTAAAAAACATACAGTAAAATGCTTGTCATTCATAAAAACTCTAAATAAAATATTTATCAACGAATGGTGTTCTACAATTGCTGAATAAAACAGGATGTACACGATAACTTCAGTAAGAATATGATAAAAAACATTAATATTATAAAAAACATTAATACGTTTTTAATTTAGTATTATGCGTTAATCATTTGTGGAGTTCATAAGTGTTTGTGTGTTCGCAGACCGCAACCGACGTGCATTAAATGTTATTCGGGTGAGATATTTTTTTATTCTCTTGTAGTGCACACAGTAAGAAGAGTGAAGTTTCTTCACGTTTTATCCCGCATATAGCAGGGTAACTAGAAAGAACCTAGTGCCAACACAGAAAAAGAATGAGAACTCACAACAATCGCGTGTACGGTCAGACCCTGTGACTGCGGGATACAGCGTGAAGCTGGATTTTTGAAGTTTTAATTAAGTTATTGCATCTGTATGTATGATTTAACAATGATAATGTAATTTAAAAGCATTACTTTTTTACGCAGACGACATGGATAATATAATTTTTGTACTACTATCATGTGCGATACTGGCGGACAAATCATCCGCCGATAGTACAAGATTCATTCCCGGCAATTTGACCAGAATTGACTGGATCGGTGACAGCTGCACGTTCAAAATAATCGACGAAAGCAGTCCATCTCAAGTACCTAATTACAGATTATGCAAAATCCTAGAGCAAGCGTACTTTAGAAGTCAACCTGTCGTCATAGAGATTAGAGAGGCATCTAATAAATATTATTACGGAGTTAGTTTTCCTTATCGCAGTGCTAACTGGGCTGATGAGAAAGTTGAGACGCAATCATTCCAGTACCAACTTTTTGGTACTGTCGAAGACGTATACTACCACGCTTTTACTGACAATTGCCATATAGCAATAGACACAGGTTTTGGTAATATTAGGAATAATAAACAATTCCATATAACTAAGGTTTGGGATATTTGCGTGAAAGCAATCAACGCCTTCTACTCTAGAGAAAAGGTACTGATGATAGCCATAGTGAATTTAGAAAAAATGGGTACGAACGCTATTGTTGATTTGAAAGTGACAAATTGTCAGTAAGAGGATTTCTTTAAAATTTACAGAATAAAGGAAAATATTGAAGAGAAAAATGGAGTGTTTTTTTACTAATTTCTTTAACTAACTAACTAGTACATAGGATTAAATGTGAAGCTTAAGATTCCTGGTGATACACGTTATATTATAATTATGTATAATCTAAGTAATAAATACTTTCACGCTTTAGACTTTATTATTTCCACTTGAATACACATATTTAAGTAAAATTATAATTAAAATGTCTGGTTTTAGAAATGACTGACAAGATGATAAGACGACATCGCGGCGTCGACTACACTTACCCTGGTATTTACGAGATACAATGTAAAACTAAAAAAAACATGCTTTATTATATAGTGTACCCACAAAAATCACAATTGGCCACGATAATAAAATCTATTTAGTTTCTATATACAAATTTAAAAAAATTACATCGCTATTTTGACCTATATTTTTTCGTGCGATTTGCTTGAACATTTGATAATAATATAATATTGACAGAGCTTGAACCTAATGCTTTTGCTGGAAAGACCAATATAAATGTTTCTCCCATGTGTACATCATAAGAATCTTATAAAAAGATTGTGTCAAAAATTACGATAAATTTTGAAAACATAAGAAGTTTGGGGCTGTCCGCGTGGTTTTTGATGGTTGTGATCGTTGCGTATTCGACCCCTACTGGGAAAAAAAATATTACAATTAAACCATTGTCATTTCTCCTATCTGGTAAAAAATGCGGCGTTAAGTTGCACCAATAGGGAACAGAGTGTCTTAACTCTAAATTATTTTCACTTGTTACCAGAATGGGTATCTAAGTAAGTAATACGTTTCCACTATTAATACAATCAAACCTACAACGGTTGCCTGTACAACCAGACAATGTGCCGCTGCGCCACGGGAAACTTAACGGTCAAGTAAGCGACATTTTTATTTATTTATTTTTATGGAAATAAAGTGGGCAGACGACCAGAAGGATGACCACTTAATTTTTTTTTTTAATTTACGCTACGCAATTGAAGTTAGTGTAAAGACACTTCGTTCCTCTCTTTACGCCCAATTTTCAAGATATTGCGTTTTGAATGGCATAATTCAACGCCGCGCTTTGTCTTGTTTTCAGAGCGAGGCAATGAAAATAATTAATTCCCCGTGGGAATCGAGCTCAATACAGTGTACAACGTTTACAGTGAGATTTGAACTTCAATGTTTGTTTAAAATTGTTAATTTCGAACATAAATAACAGATTAGGCTATATAAATTAATCAAAATCCATTTTCACTTTTTCTTATTTGCCTAGACGTGATTACAACGAGCAGTCCTAATAATCGCCGAAAACTTTAGCTCCCCAAAATTAACCAATTTAAATTCTTTTTAACTTTTTTAAAGTGTTATTCCACATTAAGGAAAGAAAAAGACGTACTTAGCAAAAGGTATAAAAATTGTACGTGGCGGGATTTGACGGGTTCAAGTAAGATTTTCGTCATGGGTTGATAGGAACGTGTGGCTTGGTGGTCAGAGCTCATAGACGGTTTCTTAGAAACGTGGGTTCAAATTTTTATACGTTTTCTAAAAGAATATATTTTTTTAAAGTTTTAAAAATTTTACTTACCTTGCCGTAAGTTTGACGAAACACCCATAGTTCTACAAAATCCATCATTGAGCCTCTGCATTTCATGCCCTGCGTACAAATAACTATGGAGTTGCCTGTGATTCTGCTGTAGCCTCTCCTGCACGCTCAGATTCATAACATCCTCCTCAGAATTCGTCAGACCTAATATTGCTGCGATTGTAAAGGACTTTCCACCTAAATTAGTCCCTTTTCCTGTCAGATCTACACCAAAAGCTGATTGGCTGCTGTCTTCTTCCTCCAGGGTCGACACAGGAGAAGTCGGGGAAACATCGTTCTCCCCAAACCTGTCTCCAGGAAAATTCTCCGTAAATTTCTCATCTTCAATATTTAGCCTATCAATGTTTTGCTGATATGCTAATAAATCGGATAAATTCGGATAAATTTGACCCTGCCGTTGCTCCATCATTCGTATTTAATTCACTTTATACGCCATCGTACACTTTGACATTATTGATAGACACGGCACAGATTATAAAAGTTGTTGTTTTTCTAATCTAATATTTAAAAGTCCTTTTAGCACTTAGAATTATAAAAGAGATAAGTTTATTAAATATTTGTAAAAATAACTCCTAAGCTAACAAATTAATTATGTAATCTATATTAGGGGTCAATACGACGGGTGCACTAACTGGCGGTTGTGGCTCGATTGCGTTGCGGTTATTATTAAAAAGTACATTTTAAAATTGGCACTGGGGCGGGGCCAGACGTCAAACGATCGGTTTGGCGGGAAAAAAATGACATCGCACGAAACGGACAATTGGGGGAGTTGGGGGTGTTTGGGGGTGAATTTTGTGAGGGTGAGGGGGTCTTTGGAGCCCTTTCATTGGACGATTTGGCGCATGCGCTTGGAGAGGCGTGGCCAGATTTAGTGGGTGTGGTCTTGCTCTGATTTGCGGTGAGAAAGCCTTTGATTGAGCCAGAGTCGGATTTTGTATTGTATTTGTTTAATTGATTACAGATAATTGTACTTTTTTTTCTTTTTTTTTACTGGTTTTTACCAATTATTAAAGTGTATGGAGAAATACATAGCTAAGTGTACGAGGGAAACTTCTATTTTCTTTTCTTGTTTCTTATTGCTTATTTTTATTCAACAGTAAAAAAGAATGGAATTAATGAATAATATTAAATATATTATACCTATATTTTACTAAATGTTTATATTTTTACATTACTATATATAAAATAAATTATTTTTGACATTTGTTTCTAATTAAAAAATATTTTTTATATGTCCAGCATACATTTAAAAATAGATTTATATTTTTCTTTATGTATTATCGCATAGGTATAGCAGGGTCAACGGAGGCAACCTAATGTTAAGACACTCGTTTACCCGTTTCTGTACAATTATCGAGACATTTCGTGTATAGTGACTCTACGCCGCGTTTTGTCTTGTTACCAGAGCGAAGAAATAAAAATAATTTATTTTTTCCGACTGGACATTGAACCCACAACCGTTGGGTTTATAGTCGAACGCTGTGTTGCGGCGCCACAACAGTCTCAAATACATACATGTGAACCAAAGTAGACATCTCCCTAAATGAATATTACATTAAGGAGATAGATTTTTTAAATTATTTTTTTAGTTATATTCATCACTAAACACGTTATACCTCCAAAATGGGCTAAAAGAAGAAAGAATGGAAAATAGAATATCGTAGCATTAGGCTACCCTGCTAAATTGAGGCAGAATAAAAATAAATAAAATAAAAATAATCTAAATTCGCCCCTGAAAGTCTTGTTCCATCCGTACCATGAAACAATTTAATATCATAATCTCATATCAGTTATGGAGTTGCGAAACAATGGAGGGTGTAAACTTTGATTATTTATTATATTAATTGGATGTGGTACGTTGTTGTATTAATATGTTTAGTGGTGAATTGGTTCATTTATTATTTATTTGTATGGTCCTAGATTTGATTACTGTGTGAACTTAAAAGTAAAAAGTTTGGACTTGTGATAAATTTTGGTGCTCTTCTTCTTATACTTAGATCTAACTTCCTCTAACTTACGTAATTTGTATATATTTATATATTTTTTCTTATTCTCAATATGTAAATATCACTATAAAAGTAATGATCATATAATACTTGTAGACGGTTTTACACGCTTTTATTTGGTCAAATTGTAACTGTGCAATGAAATCTATCTATATGTATACCTAAACATTAAGGAAACGTATAAAATTCTTCATGTAGCGGAACTTTAACCGGCGCCTCTTGAAAACCGGTCAAGAGTCCAAAAAAAATTAAAAAAATTGAATTTGTCTCACTTATAATAATAGCATCGTCGTGAAATATAATAATATGATATCACCGAATATGAGGCCAGTCGTAGCGCAGCAGCACGAAGTGTGACTGTAAAACGAGAGGAGATGAAATATTTACTTAAATTTATATTTCCATTTCTTCGCTCTGGTGTCGAGGTTAAGCGCGGCGTTGAGTTTTGCCACTCAACACGCAATGCCTCCAGAATTCGGCAGAAAGTGGGGAACGAAGTGTCTTAACACTAGGTTCCCTCTGCCTACACTGCTGTGTGCGGGATACAGCGTGAAGCTGGTTTTCGATATCACCGAGCTGGTCTAATGACGGAGCCAGGACCTGAATATAGGTACTAATAGTAGTAGCATCTCATGATACTAATAGTAAGCCAGTTCGGTCTAGACTTTATGGCTCCGAGTACATTCTATAGGACTTATAACACAAGGTGTAGAAAAGCGTGTCTTTCAGTTTTTGTAGGGTTCCGTATCTTTTTTAAAAAAGGAATCCTTTTAAGATCACTTTGTTGTCCGCCCGCCTATCTGTCTGTCAAGAGGCTTTATGTCTGGAACGCTTAGAGATATCGAGTCAAAATTTAAACCATTACCTAGACGGCCATGTGACTTCCTGAAAAATATACATTTACTTTAAAAAATATATAAAAATTAATAGAGTACTTTACGTCATCTTCACCCTGTACACAGCAGGGTAGGCAGGAGGAACCTAGTGTAAAGATACTCCATTCCCCACTTTCCGCCAAAATCTGGAGGCATTGCGTGTTGAGTGGCGGAACTCCACACCGCGCTTTGCCTCGACATCAGAGCGAAGAAAATGAAAATAAAATTTAAATAAATATTCAATTTCTTTGAGTGGTGATCGAACCATCAACCATTCGATTTTGCAGTCACATTTTGTGCCTCTGCGCCACGACTGGCCGCAAATACAATAGTGGACACTGCATTTAATTCGGTTAAGCCGTTTCCAGAGATTAACAGAGATTAACGATTAATGACAAATAAAAAATATTGTATGCTATAGTATAGAGCCAATGACAGGGATCAGTTATTATAGTTATATGTTCAAGTTCTGGAACCAGAAGTGGTGAATAATAAAAATCATGAAACTTTCTCAGGATAGCTTCTATTTCATTAACTAAAATCATCAAATGAGCTAAACATATTACAAATACACATGAGAATGATATATAGCTGCATTAAGAACAATAAGTTTCGAAGTCCTAATATCTCTTTCAATTTCAGATCTAGGATCTTCCAGTTTTACAACTATCCTTTCTCTTATAGCTTTACTTTGTCATCTTGAAAGTGACAATTCTATTTAAATTATGTTCCAGCGACGATCAACAGACAAAAAAGAAAAATAGTGGTTAAAATATTTAGTTCTTAACAATATAGATACAAAATATAACATATGTGTATTATACTTAAGAAAGAGACGTATGCTATAGTATAGATTTTTATTTAGAAGTTAGGAAAAGGATTTAGGACGTTAAAGGAGTACAATTCAAAGCTTTGAACGGTGAAACACGGGAGCTCTCAAGTTTTGCAATCGTATAGATCCTTAAAGATTTTTTCAATTCCCACCAGTAGTTCCTGAGATTACAGCGTTCAATCCCTTCATCTTTATAATATTAGTATAGAAGTGGGTATACAGATAATTTTTTTCAAATGTTTATTTATACATAGTATGTCTTTCAAAAGAAAAATATATGTATAATATAAGTAAATATTTCACCGAGTTATCTCTAGTTAACAAGTTTCCAATTGGACTTCGACAACTGTTACTGTAAACTTTATATAAAGAAACCTTCAAAGAACTTGTCCAGTCTCGTACAATACGGTCGACTAGTAATGGCCGTCCTGGAGTTAGCTGTGTTGATTTTCGGAGTTTTCTTACTTTTTTTTCCGAGCACGAGTGTGCAATGCGGAAAAGTTCAGAAAGGTTAGCTTCAGATCCGCCACGACTTGTCGACCGTACTGTAAATAAAGTCTAAATAACACTAAATTAAAATATATTAGTTATATACTTAAGCTATTCTTATCCGAGACCAACATCAGTGGAACGGAGTTTCAGTGGCAAAGCGATGGTTAGGAGTTCAATTTCTATTAGAGGAAATGATTTATATACATTTTTAATTTCTCCATTCTAGTAGACGAAAAGCAACTTTGCATTTCATCAGCACGCACACAGCACACAGCACGTAATGTCTTGAACAGTTGGATGGTGTGTAAACAACGAATTGACTTGTTACTAGGTTCCTTCGTTCGTACTCTAATATGCGCGGAAACGATTGATTCAAAAAAATTGTGAAATTACATATATTTCATAAGATCTCCTCAGGCAAACTATTAAGTATATAAGGCAAGCGTTTCTTCAGGATTCTATCTCCATAATAGTTGTGCACTTTAGGTAGATACATTTATTTTTAAGCTGTTTTATGAATTATCATAAAATAGTTTAATAATAAAGGAGTGTAGTCTAAAATCAATAAACATTTGAGATCACAAGTAAAATAATCATCAAATATGAAATTTTTATTAATAAAAAAAATTATAATAAAATATTTTTTGGTTACCACACTAATTGTCATAGATATTATTTTCAATGTTTTTAACATTTTTAAAGTGTTAATCTACATTCAGGAAAGAAAAATACTTATTTAGAAAACGTATAAAAATTTTAACGTAGCGGGATTCGAACCCACACCTCCTGGAAACCAACTAGGATGCGTGGGTTCGAGTCCCGCTACGTTCAAATTCTTATACGTTTTCTAAATAAATATTTTTCAACGATCAACCATAACATGAAATAAAATCTTTTAATATAAAATATACCATAATTTCTATTATTTATGCTGCACTATGCTAAGTAATTAAATGCCTGGATTCATTCAGTAGCATACAAGGTGTATATTAAAATTTAAAATAATCAAGTATTTTTGATTGAGTGGTCTAAAAATATGGTGGAAATAACAACGTATGTATATAAATTTTAGTTGTTCAACCTTTATCGCAAGTGGTAACACAAATGATAACAGGAAGAGAAAGCTGAAGCTTTTTTTTCGAACTTGATGTTAATGTGTTAGCCCTACTGGCTTTTACAGCAACACCGGGTGGGTAGGGAAGAGAGTACTTTATCCCTTAAAAAATGCAAGCACTATGTGGCTGCTTATGAGGATGCCGACGGTGATAAGGCTGTCCTCGGCGGGCTCAAGGAACCAGGGACCATCAAGCGGACGGCCAAAGTTCAATCTCAATTTCAAGCTTAATTTCTATTTTTTTTTATAGTTGAAACATCAGTCACTGGACTGATGTGGGTACAATACTTTGATTTTGCATAGGCTGGCCAGCACTATCTCGGAACACACTCAGGAGTACGACAACGATGATTCTGAGTTAGATGTGAGGCATAACGCGGTCTGACCATATACGCAAAATATTCATTCGAGCTAGACTTGGATTCCGTGACGTAATAGATAAACTCCAAGAGCGTCACCTGAGATGGTATGCCACGTTGCGCGAAGGCCTAGAAACTATGTCAGATGGAAGTGACTTGATGGTCTGTCTTCTCAGGACAGACATAGCAAGGCACCTATAGCCGTAATACGTCACAACTAGACAAGTAAGACCTCCCGGACGGCCAAGGAAGTGCTGGTTGAATCAGTGGTAAATGTTTAAGACCGTGCAAAGAGGAGTAGACATACCCCGGAATTAATACCAAGAAGAAGAAGAAGAAGTTTCAAAGAGGTGTTAAAGTCACTAACAACTATATCATGTGTTTAATTTTTAAACATAAACAATGTAAAATTTCTTGGAATCTCTTATCTCGCGGTTTCGTGCTCATATTATGGCCTAAGATCCCATCGTTTAAAACTGTAGGGATTAGATTTTCTAATGAAACTTATATTTAAGAATGATACATGATAGTAGAATAGATTACACTAGGGTTGCCCAAAAAAATCCTGCCGCAATCACCTTTAATTAATGTTTTTCGTAACTCGTTTTTGGAGAAAATTGCACTCATATGTTTTTTATGTGAATCGCGCATCATTTGAAAGAAAATCGCATAAGGAATTGGAAAAACAATGGTTGCCAGCTCTCAGTCTGCCGCAAGTCCAAGGTTGCCTGGTTTAAAGAGGTTACTTAATGTGAATATTTGCACTCATGTGTTTTTTAATGAATTATATATCAAATTAAAGCTTATTTTTTTGTCATCACTAAAACACATGGTTGCCTGCAAAATGGCTGCCGCAGGCAAAGGTTGCCATCATTCGAAATATTTTATTCTGATTCCGTTTGACTGAGAATAGACGATGAAATACGCGATTTGCCTTATGTTTTAAATTAAAATATTATATAATAGAAGGTCAATCTTAAAATTAATATTTATTCTAGCTGTTCACCTGTTAAATGATGATTTTAATCATATTAAGTACATACAAAAAACTATTTAAACATGAAATCATCCTTATTTTTCCATTGAAATAATGAGT